>JBAMBJ010001390.1:0-117720 GCA_037043495.1 Drosophila recens | reverse complement strand
ACCTTAATCTAATCCTCTCTTGAATTTGTTTACCATCCACTGCAGTCCGCCTCCACCGATGGCATCTATGTGCCACGCCACGTGGGTCTCAACTGCGGCGTGCCCATTGAGAAGCCAGCGCTGGGCATCAATCGCCTGTGCGGCTCCGGCTTCCAGTCGATTGTGAATGGAGCCCAGGACATTCTGGTGGGTGGTGCCAAGATCGCACTCACCGGCGGAGTGGAGAGCATGTCCCAGACGCCGTTCATCGCACGCAACATGAGATTTGGCACCACACTGGGCGCCAACTACAATCTGGAGGATGCCCTGTGGGCGGGTCTCACTGACACCTATTGCAAGCTGCCCATGGCCTTGACAGCTGAGAATCTGGCTGATCAGTATAAGATCTCCAGGGAGCGTGTGGATGAGTTTGCGCTGCGTTCGCAGAAGAACTGGGAGAAGGCACAGCTTGAAGGTGCCTTCAATGCTGAAATTGCGCCCATCAAGCTGAAGGTCAAGGGCAAGGAGGTTGACTTTGTGGTAGACGAGCATCCGCGTCCCAAGACCACCATCGAGGGTCTGGCCAAGCTGCCGTCGCTCTTCAAGAAGAACGGCACTGTCACCGCGGGCACAGCCTCCGGCATTTGCGATGGTGCCGCCGCTGTCGTCGTTGCCTCCGAGCAGGCGCTCAAGGAGTACAATCTGAAGCCATTGGCACGCCTGGTGGCCTTCTCCTTTGTGGGCGTCAAGCCAGAGATTATGGGCATTGGCCCGGTGCCTGCCATACAGAATGTGCTTCGTGTCGCTGGCAAGAAACTGGAGGACATTGATCTGATTGAGGTAGATCTGATTATCTGAATCAGCGGTGGGCACGAATTTTGAATTTGGGAGCAGCCGCAGCAGCTCCCGGAGCCCAGGCGTGCCCCGTCTTCGGATTAAGTATTTTGACAAAACTAAAGTTAAATATTCGCGTAATTTGAACTTACTTTATGTTAAGTTTGGCATCAATGGAAAGGTCAATCAAATTCCGTTTGAATGATACAAAACTATCCTTAACCCATTAAGCAACCATTGAAAATTTTGAATTTTTGTAAAAGTCTACTGATTTGAATTTTTTCCTCGATTTTTTACAAAAAATATTTTGATGCAAAAAAATTCTTTAAACCATTCTAAGAGTGACTGAAAAAAAATTTCAAAAATCTCTGCTAGTTTTTTTTATAATTTTTTTTAAAAATGTGTTAAAATTGTCATTTTTAGCATATTTCAAAAAATTATAAAAAATACAGCAAGAGATTTTTTTAAATTTTTTTTCAGTCAAGAAGAATTGAAGAATTTTTTTGCATCAAAATATTTTTTGTAAAAAATTAAGGAAAAAATTCAGAACAGTAGACTTTTACAAAAATTCAAAATTTTCAATGGGTGCTTAATGGGTTAAGGAAAGTTGTGTCTCATTCAAACGGAATTCTAATGACCTTTCATTGAATCCAAACTTAACATAAAGTAAGTTCAAATTACGCGAATATTTAACTTTAGTTTTGTCAAAATACTTTATCCGACGACTGTAAATACTAGATTGCATTTCTAAAAGCTTATATTTGTGTGCTCCGTAGATTAATGAAGCCTTTGCTGCCCAAACTCTGGCCTGCGCCGATGCCCTTAAGCTGGATCCTTCCAAGTTGAATGTGAATGGCGGTGCCATTGCCTTGGGTCATCCTCTGGGCGCCAGTGGCTCTCGCATCGCCGGTCACTTGGTGCATGAGCTGCAGTAAGTTGACTTTAAACTTTTTACTGCTTCAAATTTTATGCTAATCTCAATCTCTTCTTAACAGACGCAAGAAACTCAAGTATGGCATTGGATCCGCCTGCATTGGCGGTGGTCAGGGCATCGCTCTGCTGCTCGAGGCTGTTTAAATGGAAACCCAGCTGCATTTACGCTTAGATTAGGCATTTTTAATTGATGAAAATATATATGTAGATTTATGAAGTGATAACATTTGTGTTCGTGTTTGGATTTTACAAATTTATTAGAAAACATTTTGCAAATGGAAGTTTTATAATACGCTTTCTACAAGAAAGACAAACAATTTCATTATAAAATTGATAGTTTCAAAATTTGTCAAAATGCTGACGAGTTTATGGAATTGCTGGCTCGCACTTTTTTAAGTTAAAGAATCTCTTAATGGGGCCCTAAACATTAATGATGAAGTTGCTCAGTTCTTTTGGGCGCTGGTGGAGAATAACGCCAGCACACCGCTGGCCACACCAATAGAGAAGATGTAGTTCACAAATGGCGTTGCATTCTTCAGCAGAAAGAAGCTGATGAAGATGATGATGGCCAAGTAGATGGCATTGTTGTAGAAAATCGAATATGTTGTGGCCTCATAGTCGGCCACCTCGTTCTTCTTCCACAGAATGCGTTCGTCCTTCTCCTTGCGCGTGACCTTCTTGTCATCGCCCAACTGACGGTTGACCTCACGGGTCACGGCCTCCTCGCGACGCGATGCAATCTTGTGCTTCAGCTGGAACTTGATGTTCTTGTAGGCGGTGGCCATCAGATACGTGCTGGCGGCGGTCACAAGCACAAACAGAATGGAGCTGGGCCACAGATCCATGTTGTGAATGCGCCAGAAGAGCCCTAAACAATGTATAACACTTTAATAATTCAGTTGTCTCAAGGGGAAATCAACAACGTGTCACTATTTACGGTACACTTACATATGGGCAGCGCCGAGACGATGAAAGCGTTGCCATAAAATATCGTTGCCGATTTTGTGCTCACATTGCGACTAAAGTCCTGCAGCAACAGCTCCTCCTCCTTGGTGAATCCAGACGATTGCACTTTTTGTTGCTTGCCAGAGCCCATTTTTAGTATGTGTGTTTTACTTTGAGTGAAAGTTACAGCAACCTAGCCAGACAAACGAAGAATAAGAGTAAAGCGTACACGAAGGCAGTTGAATCGGCAAAGTGACAGCCGCTGCGTATGTGACGTGTAAGGTAAACGTCAAAACACAATGTTGCACCGATTTGTTCAATTGCTTGAACTAGTTCAACTTAGTTGACTTGAAATTTAAACGATATTATTTAATTCTCTTAATTACATTTGTAGTTTAAATTTATCAAATGAGCTACAATAAATTACTACTGTATGTTTGTATTTATTTACAACTTTTAATACATAAAGAGCTTACAACGAAATGAATCAGTTCAAATTGTTCAGCCCTGTCAGAATCGATAGCCGTAATCGATAGCTCTCGTTCAATTGCTTGGACTAGTTTAATTTATTTGACTTGGAATTTAAACGATATTATTTAATTTTCTTAATTACATTTGTAGTTTAAATTTATCAAATACTCTAAAATAATTTACAACTGTATGTTTCTATTTATTTACAACTTTTAATACATAAAGTGTTTACAATCAAATGAATCAGCTCAAATTGTTCAGCCCTGTCAAAATCGATAGCCATAATCGATTTATTCGAGTCAACAACAGCGCAACAGGTTCTGCAACAGCTGCTTTGATAAAAACATTTAAAAATTCAGGTGATTTTATAATTTGTGATAAAAAAGCTATCTATATTTCTAAAAATTAAAAAAAAGCTTTTTCAATTCACCAACATTTAAATATGGAACATTGTCTTTAAAAAAGTAGCAATAAGCTTTTCAGCATCCTTTAAAATGATCGCGTCCAAAGGTCAATTGAGTAAATTTTTACATCTCTTGCAATTTGATTTTTAAGAATTATGATGCGTTCGAAGTTGATGAGCCTGCTGCCCCGTGCCATGGGTGTGGGCAGGCACATGTCCACGGCCACAAAGCTGACCACTGTGGAGGTGAATGATAAAACCGGCATTGCAACGCTCACAATGAACCGACCCCCGGTGAATGGCCTCAATTTGGAATTGCTGCGTGATATTCACCAATCCATTGAGGAAATCGAAGGCAATAAAAGTCGCGGCCTAATACTGACATCAGTAAGTTTTGCAGCATTTGTTTTTACTTGTTCTCAAATTAATTAAAAATATTGCAGTCGAATAGCACAATATTCTCCGCCGGACTGGACATATTTGAGATGTATAAGCCAGACAAGGATCGCGTTCGTGCATTCTGGACTGCTCTGCAGGACGTTTGGTTGGCCCTCTATGGCAGCAGTGTTCCGACTGCAGCTGCGATTAACGTAAATGACAATCGATAACTTTGGACTTTGTTAGGGCGCATTTACACTAGTTGACAAGCTGGTCAATTGCATCTCAGCAATGTTTGATGGCAACTTAGTCAACTCTAGTGAAACGATGGTCAACTTAAAGCTAAAGTGTGTTGACTGAGATAAAATTGACCAGCTTGTCAACTAGTGTAAATGCACCCTAATATTATTTCATGTCAACTATGATTACAGGGTCACTCTCCGGCCGGAGGTTGTTTGCTGGCCACATCCTGCGAATATCGCGTCATGTTGCCAAAATACACGATCGGCTTGAACGAAACGAAACTTGGCATTGTGGCCCCGCAATGGTTCATGGCGGCCTTCCTGAGCGTTCTGCCGCGCCTGCAGGCTGAACGAGCTCTCAACCAGGGCCGCATGTTCACCACCGAGGAAGCCCTAGAAATTGGCCTAGTCGATGAGATAGCCAACAGCAAGGAGGAGGCGCTGGAAAAGTGTGCTGCGTTTATTGGCACATTTGCCAAAGTAAATCCCATAGCGCGCGCAATGACCAAGCAACAAATAAGAGCTGCTGAACTGCAACAGTTGCAAGATGGACGTGTCCAGGATTTGGAGAGGTTCATCTTCTTTGTTAGCCAGCCAGCTGTTCAGAAGGGTTTGGGCATTTATCTAGAAAGTCTGAAGAAGAAGTCAGCAAAGTGAATTTACTGCCACTAATAATTTTATTACAATTTTTTATAAATCTGTTTATGAAAGCAATTAAAAAAACAATTGCCATTTTAATAATAGAAATTATTTTCCATATGAAAGATTTGTTTGTTTTTAATGAAGTTATCGAAAAATGAGAATGGCAAATTAGGTGATCAAAACACGATACGCGATATCATGATGGAATAAGTATAAGGTGGCCTCGTCGGCAAAAAGAAGGGTCTTAACTTTACTAATAATAAGTGCGAGTAAAAGGGTTCAGCGTAGTGATGTAAATTTGAGTGGAAACATCGATGTCGATGCTCATCGATGTTTTCAAAATTTAACATCGATGTTAGTTGATACATCGGGTCGAAACATCGATGCATCGATGTATGTCAAATGTTTGAAAACCATATCTTTTTTAAAGGAAAACTAGAATTTCTTAGATTAATGAAGCTCATTTTCTTATAAAAACGTATGCTTTCATAGCAGTTTTAAAGTTTTAAACAGTTTTTATCTTAAAAGTATAAACGCAAACTACATGAGGTCTTTTTGATGAGAACTTTAAAAAGACATATGTAAGCCTTCTTGAGGCTATAGTATCTCTGACCAATTTAAAAAAATGTACACACTAAGGCATTGCAAACACTGCCCAAATTACCTTAAACTCATTGTCAGAGCGGCGAAAATGGCGTGTTGAAAGTGCGGCAGCCGATGTTTTGCAAAACATCGATGCATCGCCATGCAACATCGATAAATCGGCATCAACAAAAACATCGAGAAACATCGGTGAAAAAACATCGATGCTCGATGCATCGATGTTTTTTTACATCACTAGTTCAGCGTAGTGAGTGTGAGTGAACAGTGATGTCATTTTTTTCTGAGCATAAAAAGCTGGATCAACGAAAAAAAAAAAGCTAAAAAAAGCGGAATCCCAGGAAAAAAGGTCAAGAAAAAAGCTGCTTTTTATACGAATGTCAAGCGCATTGCAATTTTGTGACGTATTTGCAAAGCACTTGAAATGTAAACAAAAGCTGACCTTGTAGTTGTTGTAACATGTGATCAACAATCTGTAAAAAATGTTGCGCAGCCAAACAAAGAAGCTCTTCGATTTTGGCAGGCGCCAATTGACGGTGTCCTGTTTAAACAGGTCAATGTCGCAGAATCCTCAGCTAACGCTGGTTGAAGTGGATGATGCGACAGGTATTGCAACGCTTACAATGAACAGGCCGCCTGTCAACAGCTGTAATTTGGAATTGCTGCGTGATTTAAACGAGTCAATCAAACAAATTGAATGCAATAAGAGTCGTGGTCTCATTTTGACATCGGTAAGCAATGCATTGACTTTTGATCGCATTATTTATCACTTGCTCTGTTCCACAGTCCAATGATAGAGTTTTCTCCTCTGGCCTGGATCTCAATGAAATGCATAAACCAAATCAAGAACGTTTGGTGGCATTCTGGAGAACACTTCAGGAAATGTGGCTATCTTTGTACCTGTGCAGTGTACCAACAGCAGCGGCCATAAATGTAAGAGCAGCTACAATATTGAATAGGGCTGTAGATAAAATTCCGATATATCGATAAATTCTTTTGTGATCGTGTGTTGAACGATATATGTTCGGAGGATAATAACTGCGGATGGCAGTCCGCGCTAGTGACGAAAGCAGCATGAAGGGTGCGAAAGGCGACTAGCAATATATACAGAAAGAATGGAACATTTTCTATGACTATCCGATCAGGTCGAGTTATATACCGATCGACAGGTTTAAATTTAACTAAGAAAAAGAAAAGAAGACTTTTGAAAACTCACCTGATTCGGTTGGAGCAAATAGGGTCGTTAAAGCCTTTTGAAACTTTTTTTTTTTAGTATTATCAAAAATACGCTTTGAATGACACCTCGATTATCAAAATCCGCCCTTTAATTTAAAAGATAATTATCAAAAGATAAGATTCCGAAAATGAGATTAAAAGTCACTTTGTCTATTTGAATGAAATTGTAGATATAGCTTAAAAGGGTAAATGAGGACTTGTTCCCGCTCAAAAATCTAGAAACTTTTGCTCTACGACTTTTTCGAAAAATCGCTAGTTTAGCGGGAAATCGCTAAAACCCGTTAAAATTGAAACTCCCACAGCAGCCAAACGATAGAAGCTGCAGATATGATCTATATATCGTTGAAAAGCTATTTTAAAGGGCTCTTCAAATACAATTTTTGTCACCCGGCACTGCGCAAAAAAGTAATATTTATGAGGTATGAAGAATTTAGCGCAATGTGCCGAGTGACAAAAATTTTATTTTAAAATATTTTATTTGTAAAACTTAATATTATTCGTCACAAAATTGAATATCAGAAATTTTGGGGCATGAGTATGTTTTCGTCACTAGACTTTTACCTCGTAAAGAGGTTTTTTTTTTTATAAGATATCAATAACAATTACAATAATAGCAGTAAACTCTTCTTGTTCCACAGGGTCATGCACTGGCTGTTGGCTGTGTAATGTCAGCGGCCTGCGAGTATCGTGTAATGTTGCCTGGCTTCAATATTGGCATCCATGCGACCAAATTTGGCTATGTGGTGCCGCCGTTTATTGTCAACAGTTACCTGAGCGTCTTGCCTAGAAATATCGTTGAGCGAGCGCTGCTCCAGGGCAAGCTATTTAATGCAGAAGAGGCATTACAAATAAACCTCATTGATGAGGTGGCCAACAGCAAGAATGAGGCCTTAACTAAATGTGCCGACTTCATTGCCAGTTTTGGGGGAACGAATCCGGAGGCGAGAGCTTTAACCAAGCGACAGTTTCGCGCCAGGGATGTACAGCCATTGATGGACGATCCGGAAGGTCAACTAAACGAGTGCTTGAAGTACATAAATTCGCCATTTATGCAGGAGAGCCTGGACAAATATCTTGCGAAGCTAAAGAGCAAGAATAAGAAGTGAAATCTAGTACCTGATGTACATTTTATGAAATTGCATTTACTGTGCTTATCACAGCTTTTAACAAGGGATTGGGGTTTTGTTATTGGATTTAGATTATAAGTACATAACTATATTTAATCAAATGGGTTTCATTATTAAAAATTGATAATTGGTATTCGTAATTTAATTATTTTTGAACGGAACGGAAAACGTTCAAGTAGAAACACATGCAGCCCTGGAATGGCAATCAACAGTAATCGATTAACAAAAATCGATAACTCTTGGCACCGGCGCAACAGGTTCGTCGTTTGTTTACCTTTCGCATAACATTAAGTTACCATTAATTCAACGTATTCTGCTAATAAATTAGCACTAGTAAGGCTACCTTTAAGGTAAATTTAATACAAGAGTCGTCAAATAACTATTTCTACTGAAACTAATTTTGCACCTTCTTTATTGTAGGACTGAATCCAAAGTTCAACTTGAGATTAATTCTGAAGACAATAAACATGTTGAGTTCAAAGTTCGTGAGTCTGATGCCGCGTACCGCTGGAATTGGCCGATTAATGTCGACTGCCACAAAGTTGACCAGCGTAGAAGTTGATGACAAGACTGGAATTGCGACACTTACATTAAATAGGCCGCCAATAAATGCACTCAACTTGGAATTTCTGCGAGATGTTCATCAATCGATTCAGGAAATTGAGCATAATAAAAGCCGTGGTCTTATACTAACATCTGTAAGTGTTATTATCAGTGTTGCCAACTCTTTGGATCATAAGAAAGCTTAACTAGCCTTTGAAAAAATCTAGTAATAGCCAGAAACTTTTGTTGGTAGTAGTGTTACGATTATTGAAACAGAGTCTGTTCAATATTGGTTGCTCCCACCTTGACGTGCTCGAGGATGTGGACAATTTTCGGCTTTTTGGCGCATAATATTTTGCTTGGAAAATAGCTTTCCCGCTAGCCGCTATTTTACAATTTATCCTGCATTTGCCAATTGCAACCCGCTAGATCTAGAGAGGAAATAGCTAAATTGGCAACACTGGTTATTACACCCTTTCATTATGTTAAATATTGACTGTTAAATACTGGCTGTTAAAAATTGGCTGTTAAAAATTCCCTACATTTAAGTCATGTCAACTTTTAGGCAAATGCGAGGATATTCTCGGCGGGATTGGATATCAACGAAATGTACAAACCGGACAAGGAGCGGGCGCGATTGTTATGGTTAACTTTGCAGGATGTTTGGGCGTCCCTCTACGGCAGCAAGCTGCCAACTGCAGCTGCTATTAATGTAATTAATATCATACATTAGCTTAGCTTCTTATTAAATATTTTTAAACCATAATGTTGCAGGGTCATGCTCCTGCTGGAGGCTGCTTGTTGGCCACGTGCTGCGAGTATCGCGTCATGCTGCCAAAATTCACAATTGGCCTAAACGAGCCCATGCTCGGCATTGTGCAACCAATATTTTGCATGTTTAATTTCCTAAATGTGCTGCCTCGTCGATTGGCTGAGCGTTCGTTAAATCAAGGAAAAATCTTTAATACTGAGGAAGCATTGAGTATAGGCCTGGTCGATGATGTGGTCAACAGCAAGGAGGAGGCTTTGGCCAAGTGTGTCGAGTTCATTGGCTCATTTGACAAGGTCAATCCTGTGGCACGTTCCCAGAGCAAGCTGCAGTTTAGAGCTGCCAATTTGCAGCAGTTTGAAAAGGAGCGTGGCAAAGATTTGGAAATTTTTGTGTCGTTTATTAACAATCCAGAGATGCAAGAAGTACTTGGCAAATACCTTGAGAATCTGGGCAAGAAGACTGCGAAGTAAATTTTCAGATATCGTCTGTAAGTAAATTTCTTTCCATTCAAATGCAAAACTAAAGAATTTAATTTTAAAATGCATTTTAATGAGTAAATAAAAAACTTAATTAAAACTTTCATTTAAATGAGTAAGTCAATAAACTAAAATACATAAATACATTTTAAAATTAGATTTTAATAAGTAAACAAATTTGTACAATATTATTTAAAAATTGCATTTTAGTTTGAAAATAAATAAATAATATTTTATCAATAATCAACATTTTGAAATATAGTATATTATTATTTCAAAATTAATTTTAAAAAATACTAGCAAAAATATTTTTGAAAACTTTTTGCAGTCACTCTTAGAATAATTTGAAGAATTTTTCTGCATCAAAATATTTTTTGGAAAAAATCGAGGAAAAAAGTTGAAAAATTTCCTTTTTTTTTAATTCAAAATTCTCGATGTGTACTTAATGGGTTTAAGAAATTTGTATTATACGCAAATTTGACAAATTTATGCTGTATGTGACATTTGTGGTTCACTGTATTTTTGCGTTTCATTCCAAAGAACTTAAAAACACATGTTTGACTACAATTGACGGGGGGAATCGAACACATTTTTTTCAAACTGAAAGTTCTAATTACGTGACAGGTCGGCGACTCTAACCACTGAGCCACCGGACTACACTCCCTAATGCTAAATTCCAAATTTCGGTAGGGAAAATACACAGATAAATTAATTGACCACATGTGGAAATACCTGTCGAAGCTTCAAACACAACTAAACAGCAGCTGTGAAATATGAAGCGATTTTCTAAACTCGCGATTCACAACAAATTCTAAAACAGGAGCCTGCTAAAATTCAAATTTATTCATTTCATTGATGTTGGATCTAAAAGGTTTAGCTCAATTAAATAATGTATTTAAACCATTTGAAAAAGGGATTAACTGGGGTGACAATAAATAAAATATACCCTTCCTAATATCAATAAAGAACATTTTATAATTTATTTGTATTCTGAACGTTATCTTATTTCAATTTCCCAGTTTCTGCTTCCTTTTTTCATTCCCAAAAAAAATTGTTTGATAAAACATTTAAATAGAATCAATACACATGTTCAACAGCGAACCCAATGTAAACAGTGTACGATTTGTTAAAGTAAAGAATTTTTCTATATTTTTGGAGAAATGGAAACTTTTTATTTTAGTACAATGCGATCATAAATATTCATGAATAATATTTGTATAAATCTATGAAGTTGGTGATTGTCGACACAATCTATTTTCATTATTTCGAAATTTGGCAGGTCGCACAGATTCCGTTGATGGCGACATTTCCGTTGTTGGCGACATTTCCGTTGGTGGCGACATTATGACATGGATCGGCCACAGGATCAGCCACTGGATTGGCTATTGAACAAGTAATATTAATTGTAGACAATGTTAAATATGATAGTATTATTATAGTACTCACCACTGGCCAGAGCCAAGAGACCGCACACAAGGATGGCAACGAAGGAGAAGAGCTGCATGATTGATAGTTGTTCTAGATTGATTTGACTGGAACTGATGCTGTGGAAGAGTCGACATTCACCTTTTATAGGCACTTGATCCTATTCAAATGGAAATGCCACAACAGGTCATGTTTGTCAATTGTGCAGTGGGTTTATTCACCTATGTTGTTTACCACATTTGGGTTGGGAATGCCTTTTCCTGTTTTGCTACAATAGTGAAAACCCATTATAAAACCCGTAGTCTGAATATTAAAATATTTTCCCAAAAGCAATCATCCGAAAAAAAAAAAACACAATTTGGTAAACAAATCACAAAAATATCAGCATCATAATTAATTATCGCAAAATTTACAAAAAAGGGATACAACTTTAAATTTTCATTTCGAGTTTTCGTGCTTAAGCACGTTGAGTCAATTTTTGTGATACTCGAAGTTTGTTTTGTATTAACATTTTAAGCTTAAATGCGCTGTTAGTTTTTAGTGTTTCCTTAAAATTTTAAAATTTGTATTTGTGTTCATGTTGCTTTTAGCTGTAACTGTTAAGTTAACTGTAACTTGTGGTAGCGAATGTAACCCAAATATAATTCTAAAGTCCTAATTGTTGTATAATCCAGTGCACAAATGGTACTTTGAAGATTCTGTTCATTGATATTAAGTAAATAACTGTCGAATTGATATGATTGTTGAATGTAAAGTATGCTTTTTATATTTCATTGAAATTGATTTATATTAAATTAATTAATGATCATTAATGTATCTAAATTTCTTGTTATTATTTAAAAGGATTGAAAACTACTTTATCATTTTGGGGAGTTTTTTGATAATATCAATTACTCTATTAGATAAAAATATTAATAAAAATCAATAGGATAACTCATAAATTTTAAATTTTTAGTTATGTACGTTTTACATTTCGACGGAAATGCCCATTTGCGGTCAATTAATTTCTGTGTGGTTTTCCTTCAAGAATTTGGGAATTAAATTAAGCGAGTAATCCCACTGCAAAATTGACAAACTATGACCTTATTGCTGTGGTAATTTCAGTTGCATAGGATCAAGTGCCTATATAAGGTGAATTTTGATTCTTCCACTGCATCAGTTCCAGTCAATTCCCTCTAGAACAACTATCAATCATGCAGATCTTCTCCTTCGTTACCATCCTTGTGTGCGGTCTCTTGGCTTTGGCCAGTGGTGAGTACTTTGATAATACTATCATATTTTACATTGTCTATAATTAAAAACTTTCGTTCAATAGCCAATCCAGTGGCTGATCCTGTGGCCGATCCCGGCAATGTCCTCCTCAACGGAAACTGTGAGAGATGTCAAATTCAAGCATAAAATAGATTGTGTCGACAATCACCAACTAAGTAATTCTTTGATATATACATTGTATTCAAAACTATAATTTCCATTTAACTAAAAATAAACAAGAATATTTTACTTTAACAAACTGTACATTATTTTCATTTTATTAGTTATGATTGAACTAAAAGGCTATTGTTAAAATTATTTTGGTCGTTTAGGGGATTTTGCCAAAAATTCCCAAAGGGTTCCCTAGGAAAGTTTACCTTATTTTACAATACTTATTTTTCAAGTACTTTTTTTGGCAACACTTTTACGATTCACATGATTTTGGTGTCTGTTTTGAGCTTAATTCGCTAAATAATGCGAAATTAGTCATCGGTGGATTGCGATATTTCAGGAATTCCTAGAATGTAAGTATAAAGAAAACGAAAGATCATTATTATTTTAATCAAAATTTTTTTTTTTAATAAAATATTCACAGCAATCCGAAGATTATTATATTCAATCCGTATCAAGTTCAGATTCAGTTGGAGATCAAAATTCATAAATAAAATTAATATATTTTTAAGGTGAGTATAATATTTTTCTTTCTCATAATCGACTATATGCCTTTTACTTGTTTTTGTCCTAAAATCAAGACCAAAATAAATCTCACAATCACAAAAGGAATATAAGTGGAAATAGCATCTTGCAATTCAAGTATATAAATAGCAGATAAATTAATTGACCGCATGTGGGAATTCCTGTCAAAGCTTCAAACATAGCTAAACAGCAGCAGCATTCACAACAATTCTAGAACAGAAGAATGCTAAAATTCAAATTTATTCCAACCATTGATGTTTGATTTTAAAGGTTTCGAACAATTAAATAATGTATTTAAATTTGTATTTTAATTTGAAAAAAAAGGTTAACTTGGCTGACAATAAATAAAATATACTTTTCCTAATATCAATAAAGAACATTTTATAATTTGTTATAACGCGTTGTCATATTTCAATTTCCCAGTTTCTGCTTCCATTTTCATTCCCTAAAAGAATTGTTTGATAAAACATTTAAATAAAATCAATACACATGTTTAACAGCGAACCCAGTATACATAGTGTACAATTTGTTAAAGTAAAGAACTTTTCTATATTTTTGGAGAAATGGAAACTTTTTATTTTAATACAATGCGATCATAAATATTCATGAATAATATTTGTATAAATCTATGAAGTTGGTGATTGTCGACACAATCTATTTTCATTATTTAGAAATTTTGCAGGTCTCACAGATTCCGTTGATGGCGACATTTCCGTTGGTGGCGACATTTCCGTTGGTGGCGACATTATGACATGGATCGGCCACAGGATCAGCCACTGGATTGGCTATTGAACAAGATATATTAATTGTAGACAATGTTAAATATGATAGTATTTTATAGTACTCACCACTGGCCAGAGCCAAGAGACCGCACACAAGGATGGCAACGTAGGAGAAGAGGTGCATGATTGAGAATTGTTCTAGAGTGAATTGACTGGAACTGATGCTTTAAAAGAGTTGAAATTCACCTTATATAGGCACTTGATCCTATGCAACTGGAAATACCAAAACAGGTCATGCTGGGTCAGTTGTGCGGTGGGATTTTTCACCTATGTTGTTTACCACATTTGGGTTGGGAAATGCCTTTTCTCTTATGTACTTTCTTGTTTTGCTACAATAGTAAAAACCCAAAATAAAAACCCCATTGTGAATATTAAACTTTTTCCCAAAGCAAATTATGTGAAAAACACTAAATAAGGTAGAAAAATAAAAAAAACATGAACATCATAATTAATAAAAAAAAAAGAATTTGACGAATTTGTATATATAGTATGTACATATGTATATATTTATATATGTGAAATTTTTTTTTTTTTTATTTCATAGAAAACGATTAATATCAAATCAATTAATGATCATTAATGTATTAAACTTTTCTAGTTAGTATTTAAAAGTATTGTAAGCTCCCATTAGATTTTCAAGTAATTTTTTTTTAAGGAAAGTTAACTTGATCAATTTTTAACGCTGCTCCATTAGCACTTCCTGATGAATCTCCTCGGGCAGATTAGTCATGGCCTTGGTCATCATCTCCATAAACGAGTTAATTTCCAATATTTTCGCACGATGTCGTTCCTTTTCCTCCCTGCAAGAAATGATAACTAAAAAGCTGGGCAAGAATATGAGTTGGGCATTTGCTCACTTGGTTCGCTTTTGTATCAGGTTATCTATGAACTCCTTGCTTCTGTTGGCCATGCGATCCTCGCGCTCCTCAATACGCGCAATATGTGTGGCTTTCATATCGCAGACAAGCTTCAAAACGGCTTCCCGATCATCGATGCATTTGCGCAGCTCGTGAGGCACAGTATCGAGATCCTTTGATGAGAGTTTGTTGGATATGAAACGGGAGACTGCCTCGGTCATGTTGTGGGCGAAGTTTTGACACACGTCGCGTAGCTGGAGAAAGTAGAGCTGCGCCTCCTCCACAAAGCTGGACATTAAGCGGGAGATTCGCCGTTCAAAGTTTAGTGTGGATTCCTGTGATATGTAGTAATGATTAATAGAGAAATAGATTCTTAAAATCCATACTTTATAAAAAAAATTAAAAAAAAATAATAATTGTAATAATAATAATAGTAATAATTCATGCATCACAAAAGATTATAGAAAATTAAAATTGTAAACTAAAATGAAAATGAATCTTACATCTGAAAGCTAAAGCTTAAATTATTAGAATTTGTTTCTATTTCCATCTTTATAATAACTGTAAATTGTTAATCTTAATATTATTTTAAAATCAATGATTGTTATAGTGACTAGTGTGTAAACTTATATCAGAGTATATATCAGAGTATAGAATCTTGGTTTTTGGTTATCTGTTACACAGTCGTATTAACCGTTTAACCGTTAACCTTTTTTCAAGAATCGGTTACTTTATATCAGGATATAAAACCGATTCGAATTTCGGTTTCAGTTACAGTTTCGGTTAAGTTAAAATTTTGGTTTTTGGTTAGCGGTTACGCAGTCTTATTAACCGTTTAACCGTTAAGCGTTTTTTGAAAATCGGTTACTAATCGGTTATTTCGGTTTGAATAAATTCGGCTAATCAATTTCGGTATGAACCAAATCTTGTTATGGTTTCAGTTACGTTAACGTAATTCAATCGGTTAATACCGGTTAACGGGTATTGTTGTAATCCTGGTGTAAACCTTACCTCAACAGCCTCATGTAGATGCAACTCCTGTGCCATTAGACTGTGCCACATCTCGTGCAGCGTCTCCTCGAACTGCTCGTTGATTTTGTCCATTTCCTCGCAATGCTGAAAATGCTCCGCTGAGTTTTTCTCACTCTTTTCCAATTGACGCAATGTGGTGGTGGCTTCTTCAAAGGCTTTATCCCTGCTCTGTAGAAACTCATCGATCTGTTGCTGTCCCAGCGACTGCAGTTGTTGTTGTCCCTCCTGCAGGCTGCCCATGAAATCCTTGACCTCCTCATCACGCTCACTGAAGCGGGCCAAGCCTAGTTTGTATATTTTCTGGGTTAGCTCGTGCACATCCTTCTCGTATTCCTCGGTCAGCTCTTGAGCCTGGGTGCCAATCAGCATCAGAGCTTTGCCATCTTTGTCGTCACGCCACATGGATTCGTAGAGTTGGTCGCCATCCAGATGCTCCACAAAGCTGGATGCCAATCTCTCTGCCTCGGCGTGCTCTCGTGCCTCCGTCTCACGTCCCAGAATTTCCTTTTCCTGCTTGCCTTCGATTTCGCGCAGTTCACGGCTGTCGAAAACGAAATTTTAAATTTTTTTTTAAAAAATATTTTTGGAAAAAAAATTATTTTAAATTTAAAATATAGTTTGAAGATTTATTAACAAATGCTATAAGTAAAATTTATTGTTTTAAATTTAAAACTGCATGGGTTAAAAGGTTGAAAAATCTGGAGATATTTAAATAATTTTTAATTAAGAATACAGTATTAAAATTTAAATAATTTTCGGAAATAGAATGACAGATAAAGAAATTGAGTAAATTTTATATATAAAGATCATAAAAACTACATAAGTAAAAAAGTTAAAATATCTGGAGATATTTAAATAATTTTTAATATAAAATAAATCCAGTATTAAAATTTAAAGTCAAATTCGAAAATAGAGTGAGAATTAAAAAAACGGAATATATATTATATATAGTTTTAAATTAAAAACTACATGGGTAAAAAAGTTAAAATATCTGGAGATATTCAAAAAATTTGGAACTTAAAAAATCCAGTTATCAAATCTTACTAAAATCGCTTTTGTGCCGCCTCCCGCATTTCGTCTTTGATGAAAACATATTCATAATAATTTAATTGAGGCAATATGGCAGTTACATATTGGGATAGTGGAAAGTCGGGTAGTTTCGCAATAGGATTTCCTTCCAGATTAAGCACCTTTAAGCTGCTCACAAAACGCAGGCGTTCGATCTGTTGAAGTTGAAATTAGCTAATTTTTGGCATAGAAAATAAATTAAACTTACTCCATCAAATTTGTCAATTAAATTGTTGCCAATGCTGAGAATTACCAATTTCTCGAGTGTTTCCAAGTTTTCAATTTTCGTTATGTGATTGCTAAACAACGATAAAACTTCCAGATTAACTAGAGTTTCTAGATTCTCAATTTTCGTAATATAGTTAAAGCTCAGATTGAGTTCCTTGAGCGATGTCAACATGCCGATATGTTCGATTACTTCAATTTTGTTGCAGTTTAAACAAAGTTTCGTTAGATTTGGTAATACCCAGAGATGATCTATTCGTAGTATATCTGTATATGATGCATTTGAAATAATATTATTAATAAATATAAATATAACAATATGATACAAATATAGAATATTCCCAATCTATCTATCTATAAGTTTATAGATCCCTGTACTTCTTTTTAAGTACGGGGCTCAAAAATTCAAGCCCAATCATTAACGAACAAAAAAACAAAGTGAAATCGTTACAGTCCCTCCCTGGTGTGATTTGTTCATTAGTGACTTACTTTTGAACTCGAGGCTCAGTGTTCGAATTCGCTCCAACACAACTGGTTCCAGCTGATGCAAGCGACGCGTCTCCCCGCGCTGCCCCTCCTCCAAGTAGGCCGACTTGATCATCTCCAGATTAATGATGCCCGGCTCCGGATAGTTGATCTCCTCCAGAAAAGCTCTACTTGGCTCCCTGCTGTCCTGTGTGCTCGTCTCTTCATCCATTGCGATTGACTGTTGAAGCAAAATGCCGGGAACTTTCACGGAACAATTGTTGCCCGGGGCAACCAACAAGTGTGGTAAACACAACAGAACACGGCGCCTGAGTGCAACATGCTTGGTAACCAAACCGAGGACTTCTCTCCAAGCCTTCCTCGATTGTCTGAGAACAGGCTCAACCCTGACGGAGTCTTGAACAGCTGCAATCGGTGGGCTCCAGTCTCTCAATTACGAATGGGTACATTTGTAATATAAAAGGCACATTTGTACCAAAAATGTTACATTAAATATTGTACACTAAATATGGTACACTAAAAATGGTACACTAAATATGGTACACCAAATATGGTACACCAAAAATGGTACACTAAATATGGTACACTAAATGTGGTACACTTAATATGGTACACTACATATGGTACATTGAATATGGTACACTACATATGGTTCATCAAATATGGTACACTTCTACCAAATATGCTGTTCTTGTACCAAAAACGTTACTTCTGTACCAAAATACGTACAATTGAAACACAACTAGTAAATTTGTTATTAGTTGAATCACATTTACTATTCAATTATTATTGTCAAAATATGTAAAGGGACTAGATCCCATTTCACGTATATTTTTCTTGATCACGACGACGACCTCAGTCGATATAAATTTACCCATGGGTACACTTCAATTGTACAAATGGTACCTTTTATAAATTTGTTACCAAAAATTTACACGCTCTCAATGGTTTCTTGGTAGGATATGGACTATGTGCGTGGCGCTCTCTCTCACTCTCTCTCTCTCGGTTACTGTCTCTCTTC
This sequence comes from Drosophila recens, assembly GCA_037043495.1. NCBI lineage: Eukaryota > Metazoa > Arthropoda > Insecta > Diptera > Drosophilidae > Drosophila > Drosophila recens. The sequence continues at coordinate 99,296 of JBAMBJ010001390.1, read as the reverse complement.
GGACTGTTTGTTAACAACGGACAGGGGAGGGGGGTCGCTTGGTCTAGTTAGGGTTGCGGTTGTTGTGGATATCGGGACGTTGGTAGTTCAGTTGTTAATGTTTGCTTCTAAAATAGACTTCAGCTCGCCATAGATATTGACAGAAAAACTCGCTTAGTTTTTCGCAAATAAATACAATAAACCTACAAAACAAAATTTAACCAATAAATATTGTACAAAAAATTAAAACAGTGTCGAATTCAAGTGCGTCTAAGGTAAAACACCTTTAATCTGTCGTTATTGTAAAAATGCCAACTTATGATTCAGACTGTGTTAACTAAAGTCAATCGATAAAGTGAACCCCCGAAAATTTATACCAACTTTGAGTTTCCTTCATTTCAATTGGAAAACTTTTAGATAGAGTTCCATTAAATGTATGGTACATACATACATAAAATCAAATCAAATAAATGAAATGTTAAATGTGTTTCAAGGCTGTGCCATAACATTCGAAAGAAAGCCAAAACACAACCTGTGCTGACTCAAGTCTTGCCACCATCTTACAGCCCTCTTCCCACTCTCTCTCTCTCTTCCCACTTTTCCCCATTCCCACCCAAATTCACACATGCATGACCGAGTGTGTTTGGACTTGGCACTTTCAGCAGGACCTTTTTATAATTCGACATGCCGTTATGAATAAATAATAATAATAAATCCAAGTTTGTAGTTCTTAATAATAGTTGTTGTGCTTTATGATTTCTTTACGATTGGGGTCGCACTTTAATATGACCAAGTGAATTTCTAGATGAGCTGTACACATTTTTTGACAGTGTACTATTTTACAAAAATGTTTATTTTATTTAAATAAATGAGTTATTAATTATTAAATTGATATTTTATTTCATTCTTTATGTTTTATTTTATATAAACGTTAATTTCATTTTTATAAATTAATTATCAATTATTAAATTTATATTAAGTTTAGTTTATTAAATAAATTAATTTTAACAAATGAATTATCAATTATTAAATTCATATTTAATTTCATTCTTTATGTACTGTTTTATTTAAATGTTAATTTCATTTTAATAATTAATTATCAAAGTCATATTTTATTTAATTGATTATGTACTTTTTTATATATGTAAATGTTTATTTCATTTTAATAAATAAATTATCAGTTATTAAATTCATATTTAATTTCATTCTTTATGTAATATTTTTTATAAATGTTAATTTCATTTTAATAAATTAATTATAAATTATTAAATTCATGTTTAATTTCATTCTTAAAAGTTTTCTAAACAACTTTTTTTTTATTAAATAAATTAATTTTAATATATAAATTATCAATTATTTAATTCATATTTAATTTCATTCTTTTTGTAATATTTTATATAAATGTCTATTTCATTTTATTAAATGAATTATTAATTGTTAAATTCATATTTAACTTCATTCTTAAAGTTTTTGAAAAAACGTTGTAATTTGAAGAAACCTGGAAACTTATAGCAACAATTTTATAAAAGAGTTGCTCTCATATATTTTTTAAAATTCTTTAAAATAAAATTTCACTCACTATGCGACAATAAATACAGTTGTAAATCATCCTGTGTAAAGTGGTTGCAGTTTACGTCCAATAATATAATAAAATTTGCATATGTCACTTTAAAGGTCAAGTTTGAGTCTATAATAAAATAAGCAGGTGCCAACCAAGTTCATTTATAAAGAAACAATTTACAAGATACATTTTATGCTAAATATTGAAATTTATACCAGACCGAGTGACCTCATAGATGTGACTATATATCTATCAATATTTACATTTCGTTTGTTCTACTTTCAATGTTATCCAATCATCAGTAAACAATTACTCGCTCCGCCGCAACTTTGACCAATGACCTTGCTACTTGGCCTAATATTTATTGACACTTGCCCAAAAAAGTTGCTTAATTTCTTAAATAGTTAAAGCTGTAGTTGATATCGCTTTCGAATCGATATATTGATTGGTTACTTAAGAACCTCGTCCTGCAGCTGTCTTCCTGTCAACAGCTGTCCTCGACTCACGGCCAATTCAGTTAATTAACAGTCACTTTGTCGTTGGTGGTTTTGTCCCAATGATTTGATTCGATTTTAAGTGCTTCCATTTGTTCAAATGACAGTTTTAACAGTTCCCATTGGTGCGATGACAAGTTTGAGTACGAGTATCTTATGGATACCAATTGACAAGTTCAATTTTTTAATGCACTTTTAAGTACAAATTTTGTAGTTAATTATTCCATAATATTTATTTGAAATATTATTATTTTATTCATTGAATTAATCAAAAAACCCTTTATTCTATTTAAAATAATTTTATGATGAACTTTGATAAAGTTTATCATATTTAAATATCTATCTATTATTTTGGACTCTTTATTTAACGCAATCTTTAAAAATCCCGTCTAAATCTCTGATCTTTTAATTGTTTCAGTTCTAGTTGCACTTAGAAAATATGTGAAAAGCGTTTCCATGCTGATTGTACCATGAATCGTTACAATACACTGACCCAACTGGGTGATGGAACCTATGGAACTGTTGTATTGGGACAGCGTAAGGACACCGGCGAAAAAGTGGCCATCAAGCGAATGAAACGCAAATATTATTCCTGGGAGGAGGCAATGAACTTGCGTGAAGTCAAGGTAACTCCTGAATTTTCAAACCATTTTCAGTTCATGTTTCTCAAGAAATTTTATTTTGCAGTCGCTAAAGAAATTATCGCATCCGAATATTGTCAAGCTCAAGGAGGTGATCAGAGAGAACGACACCCTGTATTTTGTATTTGAATATATGAAGGAGAATCTGTACCAAATGATTAAGGATCGTGATACGCACTTACCGGAACCGGAGCTCAAAAGTATTCTCTTTCAGGTGAGATTAAAAAAGTTTTTGAAATTAATCATGTTCTAAAATATGCGTAGAACTTTATTAATTTAGTAAAGAGCTACTCAAAATAAGTTGGAATTAAAACCTGTCAAAGCTTTTATAGAAAGATTCTAAAAATTTTAAATTTACTGAAATAAATGAAATTAATATGTGTATTCATATTATTTGTATTTATAATTTTTTTTATTGTTTTTATACAAAAAGTAGTCATTGAAATCTTAAGAGATATGTGGAACACGCATGAATAGTTTCTTATATAATTTAAATATAATGAGTTAATTAATTAATTAAAAATTTTTTAATATTTAGGTTTTGACGGGTTTGGCTTTTATGCATCGTCACGGATTTTTTCATCGGGACTTGAAGCCGGAGAATCTGTTGTGCTCCGGCCCGGAGCTCATCAAGATTGCCGACTTTGGACTGGCCCGGGAGATACGATCGCGACCGCCTTTCACGGACTACGTGTCGACGCGTTGGTATCGCGCACCCGAAGTCTTGTTGCACTCAACGAACTATGGCAGCACCATTGACCTCTGGGCCATGGGCTGCATCATGGCCGAGTTGTACACCTTTCGACCGCTTTTCCCCGGCAGCAGTGAGGTGGATCAGTTGTTCAAGATATGCTCGGTTTTGGGAACACCCGGCAAGGTAAGTTTTGTTTTTATCTACAGGAAATAGAAACGGATTAATTCAAAATAACCAATTTATGTGCAGTATTGAAAGCGTAGTCTATTTTGAAATTCATTTTGTTTAAGTACAAATTTATTTATATATTATATTTATACTCTTTTATTATTTATTCTAATTTGTATCCTTTCAGTGTAATTTAAATGTTTATTTACTTTCTATTGATTTAATATCATATTAATGAACTTAATTTGTGTTTAATTTTTACCTTGGGCCCTAATTATTTTGATGTTTAAAAGAAATAAATTTTTAATCGTTTTGTCCGTAACCGAGCTGATCTTCCTCCCTTCCTTACAGAGTGACTGGCCAGATGGGTATCGCCTGGCGGCAATGATCCATTTCCGCTATCCCGACTGCATCAAGGTGCCGCTGAGCAGCGTCGTGAGTCGCTGCAGCCAAACGGGCTTGGATCTGCTGGAGGATCTGCTCGCCTACGATCCGGAGAAGCGACCGACGGCACAGCAGAGCCTCAAGTATCCGTATTTCCATGCACTGAAGCGCATCTCGCCCACGGCGGCAACGAAGGCGAATGTGAAGCTCAGCTCCAAATATGGATCCATGTCAAATGGTACAGGTGCCGCTCATCTTGTGCTACCTCCCTCCCTACCTGTGTCAAATAATGTGCTTCCGGTGCAGGAGAAACTTCACGCCGTGACTGAGCTTATACATCAGAGCAACAATAATAACAATAACAACAATAATAACAACAACAATATGAACAACAACAACAACAGCACGAGCAATAATATTGTGAACAACAACAACAAAAGTCAAGGGAAAACATTGTTTAATAATAAAAATGTGAGCATGCCAATGAAATATCAGCCAAAGCTGAGCTTCCTCTCCAGCAATGAGATATCAGGCGTCCTTGTCTCGCCCACAACCGACAACTCTAGCGGCATGGGCGTGGCCATGCAACATCCGCCTCCAGCTCCACAACAAAATTTGTCTGGCAAAGAGTCCATCAATGATATTTATCTGAATCGCAACATTTCGCAGCTTTTTGGTTTACCAGCACCACAGCAATCACAGCAACTACAACAACAGCAACAGCAGCAACAACAACAACACCATCCCAATGTCTCCTTCAGCAACACTTCGACCCGCAACGGTGGCGCCATCTATGTCAATGGCAGCCAATTGAGCTACGATACGGCCAACAAGAATGCCAAGAACAATGGCAGATTGGGGATTCCCCTTGGCGGTTACTACGTCCAGACGCGATCCACTCAGCTGCAACCCGACGCCAAGGTCTACAACATGTTCTCCAAGGTCAGCCTGCCAGCCAACCAGGCACCACCAAACATCATTGTTCGACAGCAACAGCAACAGCAACAGCAGCAGCAGCAACAGCAGCAGCAGCAACAGTTGCAACCTCAAAATCCTTTCGACTCCGCATCCTTGCTCAATGGCGCGGCCATTCGACTGTCGGCGCGCTCGCAGGCGGCGCCAGCGGAGACGAGGGGCAGCTCCATGAAAGTGGACGATCTGGATTTCATATTGGGGTGAGTTGATAATCGTACTGAGTGAATTCTAAAAGTGTGACACTAATTTCTTTATACAGAATAAATTTGTCAAATTTGCGTATAATATAAATGTTTTGATGCGAGTTTATTATATTAAACTTTTATTTACTTAAATTTCGATCTTATGATACTAAAATTTCTTTAACCCATTTAATACCCATCAAAAATTTTGAATATAAAAAAAAAACTTTTTTTCAATATTTTACAAAAAATATTTTTGAATTCAAAATTTTCGATAAAATCAAAACATCTTTATTATACGCAAAATTTTACAAATTTTTGCTGTTTGAAGACATTAGTGGCACACTGTAAATACTAAATAAATTAATAAATAAATAAAAAAATACATAAACAGATATATAAATAAATAAAACAAAATAAATATATAGATAAACAAATATAATACATAAATAAACAAATAAAAAAAATTAATAAATAAATATAAGGGATTTCATTCAATTTTGCAACTTTTGGCGTTAATATTTTAATCTTAATTTGTCTGTTTTGTTTATCTATCATGTTTCTTTTATTTTAAAATCCATTTCGATTCTTTAGAATGAATTTGGGCAGATAAATATTTTTTTAGTATTACACAAGTATGTAGTTTTTCACCACCTATTAACATACACCCTTAGGGGCTAATAATTTCCAGTAATAATTGAGTATCCTCTGTTTTGTTTATCATTAATTGTTTTTAATGTCTCACATAGTTTTAAACAGCATTCACCTTTTTCTTAGCTATTTTCCACTTACAAATGTAGTGTGTGTTTAGTTCATCATATTATGTTTCCACTGTTCTATCTATGAGACCTACGTTTTTCTTCCTGTTCTTGTCGTTGTATTTGTTCTCAAAGATCTCTCATAATTCACACACACAGCTCGAAGCTGAAAACGTCGGCGAAACGACAACGCAATGTCAAGTCGAACATCCTGCTGGAGGATCTGTTCGGGCACCTGTCGATGGACTCCGACAGCGATGGCAAGTATCCGCACACAGTGCCGCCCACGCAGCAGGCGAAGAGCGGACACACGACGACCAGTTCCCACAATGGACGCGACTTCTTCAGCGAGAAGTTCAAGCGGCCGCCGAAGAAGCGAAGTCCGGGAAGAAGCAGCCTGGAGGCGAATAACGGAAGTAGAACTGATTCGATGTCCACGAATGCGTAAGTTGATCGAACTGTGTGAATTGTGTACACTCAAATTCAGTTTGAGTTTCAGATTCATATTCATAACTGTGCTTCTTTGAATGTCTTCTTTGTGCCGTATTCTGTACTTTCCCTATTCTGTCCTTATATGTACTTTCTTTGTCTCTCTTTGTGTTTTGTGTCTTTTCATTTGCTTCTCATTAAAAATATACATACATACATTTTGTGCGTGCCCCAGTGAAACCCAAAACGACTCCTCAAATGATGACGAATGTCGCTTTTGGCCCATAAGGTAAACATCTGCCATGATAGCGTAGAGAAACTTAGCTGTAGAAATCATACTCGTACTCGTATGCATTTGTAGTTTTTGTATTTATCATATCATTATTGTAATATTTTGCACATTTTTTCACTCTAATCAGGCTGTCTAGAATATACAAGTATACTTGTAGTATTGTAGAAATAATATAAAATAATAAATAAATATACCTTTACTCACTATGAATTTTGCTGCCCATTCAAATTAAGTGCAGTAATTTCATTGCATGTCGTCAGCTTCCGCACCACGATGCGTTAGAAACTTAGGTCGCTGCCTGCGCTCTGCCCTACTTGTGCTGTCTGTTCGATCTGCTTCATCTAATTATGCTGCACTTAACTGCAGCACGCACTTGCCTATCCCTTTCTCTCCCCAACAAAGGTGACCTTGCTGTAACAGAGGTTCGCACTGCATGCTGTGCTCCTTTCTATTATGTGGCCGCCTACTGTAGCGTGCTAACATTCCTCTTCTCTCCCTCTCTCTTTTAACACAGCAACAACTGTCACGCGCTAAGTACATAAGTAGCAAGATGAGCTTGAATTGTGACCAATCACCGCAGTGTTCTCTTAAATTTGATCTCAGCTGCTCATCTGTACAAATTATTCTGACCAATGCGCTCCTTCTAATTATGCTTTGCACGCTCACTCCCACTCTCCCTTTGCACAGTGACAACACTGCACATGTATTAGTGAGCTTAAACCAAGATTGAGAGTAATTTCACGCTCATCTGCTGTGAGCGTGCTAGAGCTTCACACATACAGACACACGAAGGTCACTGTGTCCGCAAAGCTTTCTTATATTTGATCTCAGCTGCTTTCAGCAGTGCAATTAGTTGTTGTTTTACGTGCATGAAAGCAAGAAATTTATTTGATACGAGATAAATAATAGCAAAATATGGAGTAAACTATTGTAAAATATTGTATTGACTCATTAATTGTAGTTAGTTTCACAAAAGTACATGATATCTATTGATAACATAAAACTTTATTTATATTACGATATTAAGTCGATGCTCTAACATATCTGACTAATTTCAGAGCGCAAAGGCTGCAGAAGGAGAAGGCAGCAACATTTCCCTGGGATGAGACGAACAAGACGGAGGATGAGAAGCTAACAGCCTGGATGGTCGCTGAGAATGGTAACTTAAAATTGGGCAATCAAGAAGCGTAGAAGTCGGCCGCACAACATTAGCGTACAGTATATATAGTATACACATATAGACCAGCACCCAGTTTCCACGATTCGTTTAATTGATTGGGTGCACTTTACGGAATTTGGAAAAAAACAGTTGCAAACTGCTCCACAAATAATGCGGATTTATTGACATTTTATTATAATTTTTAACTGATATCTTTTAATTATATGTACAACGCCAGGATCCTTGTTGGAAAACAAGTTTTGAAAACGGAATTAAATAGGAGAACTCGTATTGAATCGTATCGTTAATGTCGTCGTACCTGAAACCTCTGATTTCAACTATATTTCAAACTGAATGATCTTGTAAATTTTTACGTAAGCCTAAGCCTAATAAGATGTGTTTATGAAATCCATTAATTTTAACGCTGTGATAAAAATAAGCAAAAATAATGAAAGGGAAATTTGTATAAATAAAGTATATAATGTTAATGGTTACGATAAGTCAAAAATAAATTGTGTACTCGTATAAAAAATAAATATTTGAAGAAATTGAAACGCTGAAACATAAAGTTCGCAGTTTTTTGTGTGGAATAACTTGTTTGCTCGACTTGTGGCCAATCTTTTCATTATACTCTACAGGGTATTTGATTTCATTTCCCTGCACAGATGCGATTTCAGTTCACCCAGAGACGAGACAATTGTGACATAAGTGATTGCACATCTTGGGGATTCGGTTTCAAAGCGCAACATTGGCTTTTATTTGAAGCTCTGCATAACTTGGCCAGTGCGACAATAGGCCATGTCTGTCTTCAATTTGTAGGCTAGCCATATAAAAGAGGGCTTCAAATGTCAGTTAGTCATCAGTACACTGCAACTTGTCATTGAGTGAAGTACCATGAATGCCATGGTAAGTTATTTATAATCCTAGCTATTTCCTTATGTCAACACGGTTTATATTCCAGACTATTGTCCTGTCTTTCTGCCTGCTCCTGTGCGCTGCAGTCGCTGAAGGTGGCCTCATTCTTGGCCATGCGGATGAGCTCATTTCGAGTCCGGCGCAGTACGAGTTCCATTACGCCGTACACGACAGTCATACTGGCGATGTTAAGGATCAGTTTGAGCATCGACGGGGCGGATACGTAACGGGTCGTTATTCGCTCATCGAACCCGATGGTCAACGTCGCATTGTGGACTACAGCGCCGATCCCCTGCTGGGCTTCAATGCCCAAGTGCGTCGCGAGCCCAGCTCAATTATCACACGTCATTAAAAGAGCTCCAAACTGATGGAATTTGAGAGAAAAATCATAATGCTAGATGCATTGCATATTACTATTAAATGGCTGTTAAAATTGCATATTACTGTTTGATTTTAAGTTATAAACTCGTTTCCTTCGGCTGAAACATCCATTTGTAAAACATTCTAACTGAATCAATACACATGGAATGTAAGTAGATTTTTAAAATGCCTCACACATTTTTATTGAAATAGGAACTTTGATTTTGAGTACAATGGGATCAAAAATATTCAGAAGCCAGATTGCTATTAATCCATAAAGTTGGTGTTAGTTGGTAATTGTAGACACAATCTACTTTCCTGCGTCAATTTTGCATTCCTGACATTGTCCGTTGATGATTACATTGCCGGGATCGGCCACAGGTTCAGCCACTGGATTGGCTATAGAAAAAGAGTTATTAATTGCAGACAATGTAAAATATGATAGTATTTTTAAAGTACTCACCACTGGCCAGAGCCAAGAGACCGCACACAAGGATGGTAACGAAGGAGAAGAGCTGCATGATTGAGAATTGTTCTAGAGTAAATTGACTGGAACTGATGCAGTGGAAGAGTTGAAATTCACCTTATATAGGCAGTTTATCCTATTCAAATGGAAATACCACAACAGGTCGTGGAGGGTCAGTTGTGCGGTGGGATTATTCACCTATGTTGTTTACCACATTTGGGTTGGGAAATGCCTTTTCTCTTGTGTACTTTCCTGTTTTGCTACAATAGTAAAAACCCATTATAAAACCCGTAGTCTGGATATTAAAATATTTTCCCAAAAGCAATCATCTGAAAAAAAAAATACTAAATTCGAAAAATATATCACAAAAACATCAGATAATTACTTATCGCACCCTTTACCAAAAAGGTATGTATATAACTTTAAATTTTCATTTCGAGTTTTCTTGCTTAAGCAAGTTGAGTCAATTTTTGTGATACTCGAAGTTTGTTTTTTAATAACATTTTAAGCTTAAATGCGCTGTTAGTTTTTAGTGTTTCTTTAAAATTTTAAAATTTGTATTTGTGTTCATTTTGCCTTTAGCTGTAACTGTTAAGTTAACTGTAACTTTTGGTAGTGAATGTAACCCAAATATAATTCTAAAGTCCTAATTGTTGTATGTATATTCAGGTACTTTAAATGGACCATTGAATTTCATTGATAAAAAATATTCTGTGCTTTGATATTAAGTAAATAACTGTCGAATCGATATTGTTGTTAAGTATACTTTTTAAATTTCATTGAAAATGATTTATATTAAATTAATAAATGACCATTATGTATCTACATTTATTGTTAGTATTTAAAAGGATTGAAAACTCCTTTATCATTTTGGGGCGTTTTTTGATGATGTCAATTACTAATCAATAGGATAACTCATCAATTTTAAGTTTTTAGTTACTTTTACATTTCGACGGAAATGCCCATTTGCGGTCAATTAATTTCTGTGTGGTTTTCCTACAAGAATTTGGGAATTAACACAAGCGAATAATCCCACTGCACAATTGACAACCATGACCTTATTGCTGTGGTAATTCCAGTTGCATTGGATCAAGTGCCTATACGTATAAGGTGAAATTCGATTCTCTCTATCATCAGTTCCAGTCAATTCCCTCTAGAACAATTCTCAATCATGCAGCTCTTCTCCTACGTTGCCATCCTCGTGTGCGGTCTCTTGGCTTTGGCCAGTGGTGAGTACTTCAATAATACTATCATATTTAACATTGTCTATAATTAATAACTCTTGTTCAATAGCCAATCCAGTGGCTGATCCTGTGGCCGATCCATGTGGAAATGTCGGCATCAACGGAAACTGTGAGAAATGTCAAATTTCTAAATAATGAAGATAGATTGTGTCGACAATCACCAACTAAGTACTTCATAGATTTATACAAAAATTATTCATGAATATTTATGATCACATTGTATTTCACTAAAAATAAACAAGAATATTTTACTTTAACAAATTGTACCTTATTTACATTTTATTAGTTATGATTGAACTTTAAGGGTATTGCCAAAATTAGTTTTATCGTTCAGGGAATTCTGCTGAAAATTCCTTAGGGATTCGCTAGGGAATTCTGCCAAAAACTTCCCAAGGATTCCCTAGGAAATTTCACTTTATTTCACAATTTTTTTTTTTTTTTTTGAAGTACATTATTTGGAAAAAATTTTACCATTCACATGATTTTGGCGTCTGTTTTGAGCGTAATTTGGTAAATAATGCGAAATTAGTCATCCGTGGATCTCGATTTTTCAGGAATTCATGATTATAGCCCCTAGTTCTAGAAAACTGTAAAGTATAAAAAAATAAACCTAAAGATCATTTTCATTTTAATCATAATTTGTATTATTAATAAAATATGCACTGCAATCCGAAGATTATTATTTTCAATCCGCATTCAAGGTCTAAAAATCAAGACCAGAATAAATTCGCAATCCGAATTGGGATTTATGTGGAAAGGACAACACAGCGAGATTCAAGTAAATAATAGCTGGTTCTATTATTTCCTACAGCATAATTCCCTTAATCAAAACCTAGCATCGTTACCACATTTGATGCTGGATTGCAGCAGTTCATATTGTAGAAGACAGCCAAAGTTAAATTCATTAATTAAACGAAAAAAAATAATTGCCAATAAGGTCATGACAGGTCAGTTATGTAGTGGGATTCATCACTTATATCAAATCCCAAATTTGAACAGGGAAAATACACAGATAAATTAATTGACCACATGTGGGAATTCCTGTCGAATCTTCAAACACAACTAAACAGCAGCTGTGAAATATAAAGCTATTTTCTAAACTCGCGATTCACAACAAATTCTTAAACAGGAACCTGCACATTTAAATAATGTTTTTGAATAACTTGAAAGAAAGGGTTAACTGGGGTGAAAATTAATAAAAGCTACTTTTTCTAATATCAATAAACAAAAATTTTTATTTTATTTGTATTTGGAACGTTTTTCTAATTTCCATTTTCCAGATTCTGCTTTCTCTTTTCTATCTCTAAAAATCAATAAGCATTGAATGTAAGTATAGTATGTTTAAGTAGTATTCTTAAATGATTCACAAATTTTTTATTATAATATGTCATCATAAATATTTAGAGGCCAGCTTGCTATTAATCCATAAAGTTGACATTAGTTGGTAAATGTAGACACTATCTACTTTCCTGCCCGAATAATTTTGCAGTTCGGACAGTTTCCTTTGAGGTGGACAATGCCGCGATCGGCCACAGGATCAGCCACAGAATTGGCTATTGAACAAGAGTCATTAATTGTAGACAATGTTAAATATTAAAGTATTTTAAAGTACTCACCACTGGCCAGAGCCAAGAGACCGCACACGAGGATGGCAACGAAGGAGAAGAGCTGCATGATTGAGAATTGTTCTAGAGTGAATTGACTGGAACTGATGATAGAGAAGAATCGAAATTCACCTTATATAGGCACTTGATCCTATGCAACTGGAATTACCACAGCAATAAGCTCATAGTGGCATTTGTGCAGTGGGATTTGTCGCTTGTGTTACTTCCCAAAATGTTTTAGGAAAATCACCCGGGCAATTAATTAATGCATTTGGGCATTTCCGTCGAAATCTCAAATGTAACCTATACTTTTTCCTATTGGCTTTCACTAATATTTTTATCTTACAGAGTGATTGGCAGCATCAATCACCTAAATACTAATTAGAAAAGTTAGATACATTAACAATCATTAATTAATTTATAATAAATCCTTTTCCGTGAAATAAAAAAAAAATTACATATCACATTGGACATTTATATCTATTCGACAGTTATTCACTTAATATCAATGCACAGAATATTTTTTGACAATGAAATTCAATGGTACATTCAAAGTACCATTCGTGCACTGGATTTTAAGGATCAGTTTGAGCATCGACAGGGCGGATACGTAACGGGCCGTTATTCGCTCACCGAACCCGATGGTCAACGTCGCATTGTGGACTACAGCGCCGATCCCTTGCTGGGCTTCAATGCACAAGTGCGTCGCGAGCCCAGCTCAATTATCACTCGTCATTAAAAGAGCTCCAAGCAGATGGAATTCACGAGAAAAATCATAATGCTAGATGATTGCATATTACTATTAAATGGCTGTTAAAATTGCATATTACTGTTTTATTTTAAGTTTTAAACTCGTTTCCTTCGGCTAAAACATCCTTTTGTGAAACATTCTAGCTGAATCAATGCACATGGAATGTAAGTAAAGTATGCTTAAGTAGATTTTTTGAATGCTTCACACATTTTTATTGATATAGGAACTTTGATTTTGAGTACAATGCGATCATAATGGTAATTGTAGACACTATCTACTTTCCTGAATCAACTTTGCATCCCTGACAGTTTCCGTTGATGAGGACATTGCCGGGATCGGCCACAGGATCAGCCACAGGATTGGCTATTGAGCAAGAGTCATTAATTGTAGACAATGTTAAGTATGATATTATTTTTAAAGTACTCACCACTGGTCAGAGCCAAGAGACCGCACACAAAGATGGCAACGAAGGAGAAGAGCTGCATAATTGATAGTTGTTCTAGAGTGAATTGACTGGAACTGATGCTCTGGAAGAATCGAAATTCACCTTATATAGGCACTTGATCCTATGCAACTGGAATTACCACAGCAATAAGCTCATAGTGGGTCAATTGTGCAGTGGGATTATTCGCTTGTGTTAATTCCTAAATTCTTGTAGGAAAACCACACAGAAAATAATTCACCGCAAATGGGCATTTCCGTCGAAATGTAAAACCTGACTAAAAACTTAAAATTTATAAGTTATCCTATTGATTTTTATTAATATTTTTATCAAACAGAGTAATTGATATTCTCAAAAAACTCCCCAAAATAATAAAGGAGTTTTCAATCCTTTTAAATGATAACATGAAATTTAGATACATTAATAATCATTAATTAATTTAATATAAATCAATTTCAATGAAATATAAAAAGTATACTTCACATTCAGCATTCATATCAATTCGACAGTTATTTAATTAATATCAATGAACAGAATATTTAAAGTACCATTTGTGCACTGGATTATGCAACAATTAGGACTTTAGAATTATATTTGGGTTACATTCGCTACCACAAGTTACAGTTAACTTAACAGTTACAGCTAAAAGCAACATAAACACAAATACAAATTTTAAAGTTTTAAAGAAACATAAAAAACTAACAACGCAATAAAGCTTAAATTGTTAATGAACAGCAAACTTCGAGTATGGTTAAAATTGACTCAACTTGCTTAAGCAAGAAAACTCGAAATGAAAATTTAAAGTTGTATCCCCTTTTTTGTAAATTTTGCGATAAATAATTATGATGCTGATATTTTTGTGATTTGTTTACCAAATTGTGTTTTTTTTTTTGGATAATTGCTTTTGGGAAAATATTTTAATATCCAGATTAAGGGTTTTATAATGGGTTTTTACTCTTGTAGCAAAACATGAAAAGGCATTTCCCAACCCAAATGTGGTAAACAACTTAGGTGAATAATCCCACCGCACAACTGACCCACCATGACCTGTTGTGGCATTTCCATTTGAATAGGATCAAGTGCCTATATAAGGTGAATTTCGATTCTTCCAGAGCATCAGTTCCAGTCAATTCACTCTAGAACAACTATCAATCATGCAGCTCTTCTCCTACGTTGCCATCCTTGTGTGCGGTCTCTTGGCTCTGGCCAGTGGTGAGTACTTTAAAAATACTATCATATTTAACATTATCTACAATTAATATATCTTGTTCAATAGCCAACCCAGTGGCTGATCCTGTGGCCGATCCCGGCGATATCCTCATCAACGGAAACTGCGTGTATTGCAGATTGCAATCATCATGAAGACAGTAAATTTTAGTTCATGTACTTAAACCAAACTGATTCCTAAATATTAACAATGTAGTCATAATCAAAGTTCCAGTTTAAATAAAAATTTACGAAACATTGATGAAATTTATCTTTTTGCTAGTATTTTCTATAATTTTTTGAAAACTGCAAGAAAAAAAAAATTTGCATTCACTATTAAAATTGTTTGAAAAAACTTTTTGCATCAAAACATTTTTTTTTTTTAAATCGACGAAAAATGTTGAAGAAGTAGAAGTATACAAAAATTCCAAATTTTCAGTGGGTACCTAATGGGTTACGGATAGTTTTGTATCACTCAGAAGGATTTCAAAAGACCATTCCATTGATACCAAGTTTTACATGAACTAAGTTCAAAAATTGAGTAGAATTAACTTGAAAGGGTGCCAAAATACTTTTAACCACCGCAGTAGATCCAGAAAGTTTACTGCTACTTTAAATTAAAAAAATTTTTGTTTTTGAAGACGACTTTATCTTAATATTTTAGACGCTATTTTTGATTGAATTTATTTCTTTTTTTTTTCATCAATATTCGTGGTATTAAACAAAAGTTTTAATTTAATTTTAATGTTCAATTTTTAAATTAATTGTAGTGTCGGCTGCTTTTGGCCTGGCAATTAATAAATAAATAAAATAAATAAAATAAATAAAATAAATAAAATAAATAAAATAAATAAAATAAATAAAATAAATAAAATAAATAAAATAAATAAAATAAATAACATAAATAAAATAAATAAAATAAATAAAATAAATAAAATAAATAAAATAAATAAAATAAATAAAATAAATAAAATAAATAAAATAAATAAAATAAATAAAATAAATAAAATAAATAAAATAAATAAAATAAATAAAATAAATAAAATAAATAAAATAAATAAAATAAATAAAATAAATAAAATAAATAAAATAAATAAAATAAATAAAATAAATAAAATAAATAAAATAAATAAAATAAATAAAATAAATAAAATAAATAAAATAAATAAAATAAATAAAATAAATAAAATAAATAAAATAAAATAAAATAAATAAAATAAATAAAATAAATAAAATAAATAAAATAAATAAAATAAATAAAATAAATAAAATAAATAAAATAAATAAAATAAATAAAATAAATAAAATAAATAAAATAAATAAAATAAATAAAATAAATAAAATAAATAAAATAAATAAAATAAATAAAATAAATAAAATAAATAAAATAAAATAAATAAAATAAATAAAATAAATAAAATAAATAAAATAAATAAAATAAATAAAATAAATAAAATAAATAAAATAAATAAAATAAATAAAATAAATAAAATAAATAAAATAAATAAAATAAATAAAATAAATAAAATAAATAAAATAAATAAAATAAATAAAATAAATAAAATAAATAAAATAAATAAAATAAATAAAATAAATAAAATTAATAAAATAAATAAAATTAATAAAATAAATAAAATAAATAAAATAAATAAAATAAATAAAATAAATAAAATAAATAAAATAAATAAAATAAATAAAATAATTAAAATAAATAAAATAAATAAAATAAATAAAATAAATAAAATAAATAAAATAAATAAAATAAATAAAATAAATAAAATAAATAAAATAAATAAAATAAATAAATAAAAGTCTAGCAATTTTTTCAAATAATGCATTTATTGCTTTACTTTTATACATAATCGTAAAATAGTATAATACATAGGAAACACAGACTTATACAAGTATATACATATATAAATCGTGCTTAAAGAGTCTTGGCAAAGGGATGGATGTGCGAAGATATGGGAAATAATAGCATGAGGAGTGAGTACAGAAAAGTGATCCTTGGAAAATATGTTACAGTTACAGTTACAGTTGCAGTTAAAAAGTAGCAGTAGTTACAATTGCAGTTCAGTTTTGAGATGGGTCGTCAATGCGATGAAATCAGTGTTTGAATTCTCTCTCTTTCTCTGTCTCCATCTCTCTATAGAGATAAATCAGTTCTTTAGTGATAGAGGGGTAGCTTGGCAATGAGTTTGGGCTGCGCATAGGCAACTGGAATGGGGGCAACCAGTTTGGCCTTGAGCACCTTGTGGCCCAGAGGTTCACGTCGCACGACGGCATTGAAGCCGTTGTGGGCATCCGAAGTATAGTCCACAATACGCTGATAGCCATCGGCATCGATCAGAGTGTACTGTCCCTGGACCTGATCGCCCTTGCGCGACTCCGTCTGGCTCTTGATGTCGCCGGTGTGCTCATCGTGGACGGAGTAGCTGAAATCGTAATGGGCTGGCGCCTCCACCTCGACGGTCTTCAGCAGTGGCTTCACCAGGTGCGTGGCGGGCGCGTGATAAATCGATCCCAGTGGCAACTCAATGGCAGCGGCAGCAGCCACGCCCAGAACAAAGATTGACAACAGCTGTAATAAAATTGCAAGATTCAGTTTAATTTAAGATATCACAAGATACTCATTTCGAAAACTTACAGAGAACATTTTTGAAATTTTATTTTGAGTTTTCTTGTAAAAGATTCTTGGCTTCGATCGTCTGATCAGTTGGGGCAGCTGCGTTGAACTATGTCGACAAATCTGTGGCACGCAACTTTTATACCCGAAAAATGTCGCAGACACTTGAAGTTCCCCCAATCCGCCATCCACCTCTATGTTGCGTGTGGATTAATCCAACCCAAGCCAGACCGGAATGCAGCTAATGTAAAACAGTTACTTTTTGTCTTGCCATTGCCAATAATTTTATTAACGCCCAAAAAATCAAAATAAATCAAGTTGTTTTTACTTTGCTCCAGTTTTTTATTTTGTGTTTTTTTTGTTTTGCTTGTTGTTTAAACTGAACTTTTGTCCTATGCAGCAATCAGTCAAGGGATAAGTTGACACCTAACATTGTAGTTCATGAGTACTTTGGGTACTCATTCACCTCTATTCACTCTTTCACTTCGCCATGCCATTCAAATAATGAACTTGAAAACTTGCTCCGTCAAGTGAAAGTTAACATAAAAATAATTCAAATATGAAATTTATTATTTATTTCAATTAATTAAAATAATTGTATAATAAAATTAAATCTATCCGTTTGTTAATTTATTTTGCACTTTATTTAATCAGTAAAATTATTTAATTCATTTAATTTGTTTAATATACAAATAATAAATGCAATATATGAAAAATGTTTGACTTGTAAAAAATTATGCATTTATATTTTTTATTTCCATTTATATGCATAATTTATATGGGGTTACGCTCAGTTTGTGAAGCCAACAAATGAAATACACTAATTTATTGTATTTACTTAATTTTACAATAATCTCAGAGATTACAACACAAATTTGATTTCAAGTGTGTCAGATATCGACAATTTCTAGTTTTTAAAATTTTTGAAATTCTCAATTAATTGTATGAAAAACATTGAAAAATTGCTACAAAATTTAAGGAAAAACAAAAAATAAGAAATTAAAATATTAAGTATTGAATATGGGGTATTTACTAGTCGAAAATTCATAATCTACTGAAGATTACGTTGTTCTAAGAGGTGATCATGTAGAATTCGATTATTTGAAATCAAAAATATTTCTTGAACATTTCTGTACTTAAATACTTCTAAGTAAAATAAACGCTGCAATGCATTTCTTAAAACACAGCTATGCATATACATACAGAAACAAATTATATTGATAATACTTACATTTTAAGTATTAACAGTACAAAGAGAATTCAAAATACAAATTTTCAGAATATATTTTTTTATTTAAAGACGAGCTTCGATATTGCATACATTAAGATCATCAATATTCAGGAATCAGGTTTGTGTTATCCATGGTGATTGTCGACACTATGTATTTATTAAGCTTTAACGTGACAATCGACGCAGTTTCCGTTGATGAGGACATTGCCGGGATCGGCCACAGGATCAGCCACTGGATTGGCTATTGAACAAGAGATATTAACTGTAGACAAAGTTAAATATGATAGTATTATTAAAGTACTCACCACTGGCCAGAGCCAAGAGACCGCACATAAGGATGGCAACGACGGAGAACTGCATGATTGATAGTTGTTCTAGAGGGAATTAACTGGAACTGATGCTGTGGAAGAGTTTACGATCACCTTATATAGGCACTTGATCCTATGCAACTGGAAATACCTCAACAATAAGGTAATAGTGGGTAATTTTTGAGTGGGATTATTCACTTGTTATAATTCCCATTTTTAGGCTGGGAAACGCCTTGCTTAAAACACCCAGAATACTAAAAACCCCAAGTGGGCGTTTCATAAGAATTAAAAAAATAAAAAAGCCCGAAGACTTCTATCATAGAAATTTCTTAGGAATTTGAAAAATAAGGATAACTAATAAAAATCAGGATATAAAATGTGAGTATGAAATATTAGCAGGCCTGCTGCAAATTCCGAACGTTTCCAAAAAAACAAAACCAAATGAAAACGAACGTTTTAATATTTGCTGCTCTCAATTCTGATCGAAATGGGTTTGTTTTTACTTTTCGAACTCGGTTTTGAAAACGTTTCAAAAATTCATTTTAAGTATTTCAGGCTGAATATAGGAAGAATAGGAATAGAAGGTAAATTAGACTAAAACTTCGTTGCTCGAATTTTGCTATTCAATTAAAGCAACTCAGCAGCTTTAAATTACAAGAATTCAGAACAGCTCGGTTTTGTTTTTTATAAAATATTTTATTAATGCTTTTAAAAAAATTCTTTTAAAAAATACTTCAACTGTTTAAACTTGAAGTAGTGATGTTAATCGATTCTAAAAATGTTCAACAAACATTAACAAACATTACAAACATTTTAAATGTTCAACATTATTATAATTTTCAGTTTATAATTTTAGGTATTCATTTTAAAGCTTTAAATGGCATTTACTTTTAAGTCCGGAGGCTCTACAGCACACGGTTTGAAAACGACAATTATTGCCAATTTTCGGAATTCGGAACAGCAATCAACTCATTTTGTGGCAAATCGACTCGTTTTCGGAATTCGAACAGACCCGAGTGAGAGTATTTCATACTTAAATGTAGGGTATTTACTAGCCGACAGATAAAATATAAGTGGACACTTTTTGGTTGTAAACTACTAAATTTATTTGTTTTCAACTCCAACAGTTTACCTATTAGGTAATTAGTTGATTTATAATAACTATATATAAATAATGAGATGCTAAAGTTAAGCAAATTTGTCAATTCGCCGTGGATAAGTTGAGTACTCGACATCTCGATCGAATGTGCAACAAATTGCACATTGACATTCAGACAGCCTTCGACGAGCTTTGCCTGTTTTTCCACTTAATTAATTAAGCGCGTTGCAACATCCGTCCGTGTGCCACACAAGTCACCACAGTCAAATCTTGTGTGTGGACTTCTATGGCTACCAGTTAGTAGGGGAGAGGGGGGTAAACGGGAGGGTGGGGGAGGGGGGGCGGAAAGGGGGAGGTGGTGCGTGTGCTGCCCACATGCCACACGCCTTTCGCGGGCACACAAATCAATGCGACACCGCAGAGACCGAGTCATAGATCGTGCCAAGTGCCAATCAGTGTTGCCACCTCAGCTATTTTATAGCTAGATTCTAGATGCGAAAGCTAGCCAATTTGGATAACTATATGATATTATTGGCTATTAATCTGGCTATTTATTATTGAAAATTGTTATATACAAATTATTTGACCACCAATGCAAACTAATATATCGTATAAATATAAAATTATCATATAGAATTGGGGTACGATTATTAAAATATTTTAGTGCAAGATATTTTGAAGAAATTAGAAATAAAACAATTTGGCTATTTGCAAAACTGTTATGATGTAGCCAATTTTAAGCAGCTTATTTTTTAAATTAGATTTGGATAACAACGCATTTTATTTTATTTTTTTTACAGAATTTTTCATGAATTACTTATTAAACTTATTGAAAAAAATCAAAATAAAAAGACGTCAATGAAACAGAAATTCATAAAGTAAATTAAAAATTAGTATTTAATATTATGGATAAGTTTTAGAAAAAATTATGAATTGGGTGTTGATGTTTCATTGTTTTTTTTCCCACTATATGAGGTTTCACTGAGGTTTTTAGGGTGGGATTTTTTCTGGTACACCAAAACAGGAAGAAGATAAAAGAAGGGACATTTCCCAAATGTTTTATAATGGGTTTTTACTATCGTAAATGTTTTATAATGGGTTTTTACCATTTTAAATAGCAAAACAGGAAAGTACATAAGAGAAAAGGCATTTCCCAACCCAAATGTGGTAAACAACATAGGTGAATAATCCCACCACACAACTGACCCACCATGACCTGTTGTGGTATTTCCAGTTGCATGGGATCAAGTGCCTATATAAGGTGATCGTTAACTCTTCCAAAGCATCAGTTCCAGTCAATTCCCTCTAGAACAACTATCAATCATGCAGCTCTTCTCCTTCGTTACCTTCCTCGTGTGCGGTCTTTTGGCTCTGGCCAGTGGTGAGTACTTTAAAAATACTATCATATTTTACATTGTCTGCAATTAATAACTCTTTTTCTATAGCCAATCCACAGGAAAAAGCGGCCGGACACAATGTCTTCGTCAACGGAGGCTGCCAGGGATGCAAAATTGATGCATCAGGACAATAGATTATGTCGAAAAACGCTAACAAAGTTCCTTATTGACTTATTGACTTATTGACTTATCTGATCCTGAACATTTATAATCAGATTGTACTCAAAATCAAAGTTCCTATTTAAATAAAGATGTAAGAATCATTGGGAAAATCTAATTGAACACTGCTTTACTTCATTTACTTAGTTCATTTAATTAGATTTGTTTTTTTTTTGTTTCTCGAATTTGAAAGACTCACTCCAATCTTATTTACGGTCGTGTTTTTAAGCTTTGTTGTCTGTCAACGAACTGATGGGGGAAACAGGAATAATGGCTAAGAAAGTAACGTGAATTGGTATTGGGACTTGAATTACTGGGTGTTTCCCTGGCCAGTCTTTAAATCTGTGGGTTCCTTTTTTATGGAAGAAATTTGGGAACCAAATTACCCGTAAATCATAAATTAAGGGTGGATATTTTTTTGGTAAAATTCGGTTTTTATTGAAAAATGTTGAGAAGAAATCCTAATTATTCAAATTTCAAGACTTAGATAATTTTTTTTTTAAGAAATTAATAGCTAGCTGTTGGGTTAAAATTAGCTATTTGATCCCTTGAAATTCTGGCAACACTGGTGGCGAGTGACAAGTGAAAAGGTGCAGCATTAAGTCACTCGAGTCGAGAGTCGAGTCTGAAATCGCAGCACGTAGGTAAATTCGATATGAAGTAATAAGCGGACCCCGTTGCGTACGCGTATCTTGCGCCACATTCATTTAGAACAAGATTACGATTGCAATTTGGCGACTCGTCGAGTGCTCCACGCACTTTGCATCCACTCGACGCGACGCGACTCGATTGGAGTTGCTCTGGAAACTGAAATTGAAGTTGAAGTTGCTGCAGATTTCGCGGCACGCCCGCTGTCGTTAACTGTCGGTCGGTCGCCCAACCCAATCAACAACAACAACATCAACAACAACAACAGCAACGACATACCTAGTTTATACTATGTATATGTATATAAATTTAAGTAGACTCCATAAATAATAAGTTGTGTCTACTTAGCGACATGTACACTCTTGTAGATTGTGCGATTGTCCAAATACATTCCTAGAGTGACCATACTTGACTCGTTTGTTGTATGTTGTTGTGGCATTTATTGGCTTTAATCGCTTACTTTGTTGCAAGTACTTGTACTTAACTCACATGCAGTTGCAACTGGCAAGTGGCAAGTGACAGCTAAAGGTCATGAAGTTACTAGCCAACACATTTTCAATCAATTTGGAACCAAAAATCAGCGTTAGCATCAAGGATCAATCAAAATGTGCGAGCAATAAATACAAAAAAGTTTCTTCAAACAATTCCAATAATTTTTTTTCAACAATCTCTTCGCTAGTATTTTTTATATTTTTTTAAGTCTGCAAAGAATCCACTTTTTGTATGAAAATCATAAAAAATACAAGAAAAGAGATTTTGCAATTTTTTTGCAGTTACTCTAAGAATTGTTCGTCGAATTTTTGTGCATCAAAACCTTTATTCTAAAAAATCGAGGAAAAAGTTGAAAAAGTTGACCTTTACAAAAATTCGAAATTTTTAATGGGTACTGGGTATTGATACCAAAATTAACATGAAGTTAGTTCAAATTATGAATTGATTTAACTTTAAGTGATGTGTAAATACTTTTGACCGCCCCTGTATGTATTTCCTTTCTGAACTATTCTGGCGAATGTAATTTTCTTGAGAAACAAACCCCTAGACAATTATGTGAAGAGAATAATGTTAAGTCATGTATGAGAATGGATCCTATATATATTTATATGTATATATTTTCATACAAAAATGAAGAGAACTAATAAATAAATAAATGTACAGTAGTAGTTCGATACATAGTTCTTAGCCTAATAACCACTAGTAACAACTGAAGGCAACGTCGCCTTCGCCTCTCCATTAGTAATCCACCTGGTTGCCATAACCAAAGTCCTTGAGGTAGTTATCAATGGCCAGATCGAAGGAGGACGACGGTCCTCGTTTGATTGAGTTTGACTCGGGATTCTCATAGGATTTGTTTTCGGGATACGCCTCTGTCTGTGTGGGATATGCCTCGGTCTGTGGCACGGGTATGGGCATGGAAACAGGTTCAGGTTCAGGTTCGGGTGCTGCATATGGCTTCGGTTGCTCGGGCTCGGGTGGTGGCATGGGATAGGCTGTGGTGCTGTCGTAGACGGGCGCAGTGGTGACCACCACCTCCTGGTAGGGCGTCTTGGCCTTGGCTATGGCCCGTGATCCGGACACTACGGCGGAGGCGGCGGTTCTGATAGTCGGACCCGCTGATGCTGATACCTGTCTTATCAGTGGCTTGTATTCAGGTTTGTACTCCGGCTTATACTCTGGCTTATACTCCGGTTTATACTCCGGCTTATATTCCGGCTTATACTCTGGCTTGTACTCCGGCTCTGGTTTGTACTCTGGTTTGTACTCTGGGGTATACTCCGGTTTATACTCCGGTTTGTACTCTGGCTTATACTCCGGCTTATACTCCGGCTTGTACTCCGGCTTATACTCTGGCTTATACTCCGGCT
Organism: Drosophila recens; assembly: GCA_037043495.1. Lineage (NCBI taxonomy): Eukaryota > Metazoa > Arthropoda > Insecta > Diptera > Drosophilidae > Drosophila > Drosophila recens. The sequence goes on along the minus strand of JBAMBJ010001390.1, from coordinate 75,262 downwards.
TGTACTCTGCTGGCGATGGGGAGTAGTAGACCTGTGGCTGAGCCGGCGCACTTGCCGGGTAACCCTTCCTCGTGCCGTACGCGGTGCTCAGCAGATGCGCCAGTTCCTCCAGCGTATAGTTCGGCGCATTGATGTTGCTCACAGCTGGCGAGGATGCGGATGCGGACGTGGATGCAGCTTCGTTGTACACCAGCGGATACGGCTTGTAGCTCCTCGAGGGTGCCGAATACCTGGGATAGTATTTCCGCTGGTGCGAGTGGGTATACTCGACCTGTCCACCCGGCGCATAGTCCCCGGTGGCTGTGATCTGTGTGATCTGCTGCTTGGGACTGGCCACCGACACCTTGCGGCAGAACTCCTTGCAGCCCAGCTTGCACTCGCAGTAGCACTTCTTGTAGGTCGAGGGGGTCGCGGTGCTGTACGCGGGCGACGGTGGTGCAGGTGTACTGTAATCCGGCGGACTGTAATACGGCGTAGTGGTGACGGGTGCTTGCGTCGTTGTGGGTGTTGTGACTATCTCTGTGGTGATGATGGGAATCTCCTCCGTTGTGCTACTGCTTGTGGGCGGCACAGTTGTGGGCGTGGTGGGTGGCGCCATTGTTGAGGTGCTGATCTCGCTGCACGGCACCTGTTCCCAGATCTCCTGCTCACACTCCGCACAGTACTCCGGAAAGTGGGCACGGGCCAAACCAGAGACGCACAGCACAAACAGCGCCAATGTGAACTTGTTCCGCACAATCATCTGCAAATAAATAATCGAGCAATTTGGTGGTTCACTTGCGGTTTAAGGGTCAATGTTCCCAATTCCCAATTCCCATTTGCCACTTCCAATCGATTAGTGTCGATTCTAGTTTGTGTTTACTTAAATACTCTTGGATGAGGTATGATACTTTTTTAGTACAATATGTAACAAATTTAAAACGAACATTTGCTAATTTTTCCGGAGTGAGAATTAATTGATATACTCTCTCACTCTCTTTCAAATTTTCTTAAAAAGAAGATCTATATTATAAAGGTATTAAATAATATGATTAAAATTTATCAAGTTACTTAATAGATCGTTTAATTGCTAAATTAAAAATATTATTTCTGTTTATTCGCTAAAATGTCTGATTAAACTTAATCGAAATTGGAAAACTGTAAATGTAACTAAACTAGCTTCTTTTTTATTTGATTAATTATAATCAGAGTCGAATGTCCTCCCATGCTTTCTTAATAAACTAGCTCCTTTTCATTTGATTAATTTTAAAAAGAATGAAATAATCAATTTTGTTCCGTCTGATTAATTTTAAGCAAACTATCTATGTAAAATATCCCATGTCCTCTAATTAAACAAGCTCCTTTTTATTTGAATAATTTTAATCAGAATCGAATGATCAATTTTATCCTGTCTGTAAAAAAGCTTATGTCCTCTTACTGCACTAGCTCCTTTTCGTTTGATTAATTTTAATCATAATCGAATGATAAATTTTATCCCGTCTGATTAATTTTAGTCAAACTATCTATGCTAAATATCTTAAGTCCTTTTACTAAACTCCAATTTTATAGATTTCCCTGATTGCTTAATTTAATAGTCTTTTGATTTAAATTAATCAATTTGAATTGGAATAATAGCTTATAGAGATTAATTGATAGAAAGTATAACCACTCAACTGTTTTTGTATCTACTTGATAATACCCCTTAAAGCTCTTGAAAGGCTGATTAATTTTAATAAACAAATTTTATCTGATGAGATCAATTTAAAGATCTTAAAATTTTTGAAATGATATCTAACTGATGATTAATCTTAATAAAATCCCCCTTTAAAGGCAGAATAATTTTAATCGAAATATTTTAACTGATGAGATCATTTAAAAGATCTTAAAACTTTTAAATAATATCTAACTGATAATTTATCTTAATAATCAGACTGTCTGCAAGGGTATTCACACTTTGTTTACCTTACAAACAGATAGCTTCAATTCGTACTCGATATTGTTTTACCTTTCAGCAGTATTTCAATGCAGTTGTTGGCGGTGATTGTTGTTGTGGCTGTCGCTGTGGTTGTGGCTATAAGTCTTGTCTCGTTGGTCGCGTGCAACTTCTTTAGTGCAATTTGCTGAATAGCTCTTAAATACGTTTTGCTGGCTGCGAGCTATTTGCGAATATTCCAAATGGGTCGCGGAAGCGTTGCCCCCGTCACGTTCCAAATACTGGGCTTGTCGACTGCCAAGGGGGGGCACTAAATGTTCAGGAAGGGGGGAGGGCTGGGCGACGCCAACGCTCAACAGTTGCTTTGATAACCACATCAAGACAATCAGAGTAATTTTCTTTGTGCTTCCGTAAAAGAAAAGAATTTCATGCATTTCTTCGAGCACAGCTGATAAAGCGAAGGGGAAGAGGGAGAGAAAAGGGAGAGAGAGCAATGGAGAGAGAGAGAGAGCCATGTGAGAAAGAGCAATGCTGCTCATTTCCCGTGCTCAAGCATTTGCTGCTCATCTGCTGTCTAATGATTCCAGTTTCCATTCTACTTCCAGCTTGAGTTCCAGTTTAGTTTCTTTAGCTTCCACTTTAAGTTCGACATTTAGTTCATTTTCTAGTTCCATTTCTAGCTCTGCACGCATTGAGCATTTTTTTGCATCTGAAGTTTTAGAGCTGACTGCTCGCTGGATTTATAAATTCTGGCTCTGGCTTTTGACTTTATTTATTTTTGAATTTTCTGTAATTTTTCTTATCAATATGTCGATTAAGTTATCAATTGGGAAATATTTCTGTGGGTGTGCTCACGTACTTCGCTGATATTCTCAGCTGACTTGCCTAGCTTTTTCTCTCTAATAAACCGATTAAACTGTACGCTCAGTAATACAAATAAATATGTCTATATAGCTGTCTGAGGAGTGTCTGCTCAGATTTTCGATGCGAACATTCATTCTTGACAGGGTTACAATATTGTTAAAAATTAATCATTGTTCAATGGTTTTTTATTTTATTATACACTCAGGGAAATAAGTATAAGTGAATGAGGGTATTCAAAAAAAATATACCTTATAAAAAAAAGATTTGATACAGATTTCTTAAATTAATCTTCTATTCATTTAAATTCCGTTTTAATGATACGAAAATTTCTTTAACCCCTTAAGTACCCATGAAAAATTTTAGAATGAAAGCCTACTTTTCAACTTTTTTCCTCGGTCTCAAACAAAAAATATTTTAATGCACAAAAATTCTTCAAACAATTTTAAGAGGGACTGCAAAAAATGTTTTTCAAAACTCTCTTCGCTAATATTTTTTATGATTTTTGGAAAATTGCTTTAATTTTTTGTTAAAAGTATATTTTTTTTAATACCTTAATACACATTTATTTATTACCCTGAGCTAAGTTTTACAACAACTAAAAGCATTAATTAACAGTTTGTCAACTAACTTTTAAAAATAATCGCTTATGTTATTTTATTATAAGAAATAGTTATGCTTAAGGGATTTACGAAGCAATACGTAAATCGGTGCATTAATACTTTAGAGCTCTAAATCTCTAGGATTTGCCTTGAAAACAATAAAAAGGGCTTGAATAAAAAGTCTGTCCTTAGAATAAATCTTATATAAATATATTTAGAAATATTAAATTCAAAAAAATGTATAATTTAAATTCAAATTTGAACTAGAATAAAACTAAGAAAGCTATAAAAAATGCCACAACAAATATATAAAAACTGTAACTTTTACAGAACGGAAAAATTTGACGTGCTTTTGAGAATATAAGATAAGCTTTTGTCTACATTTAAGAATAACTTTATCTATGGGAAAATTTGATCAATAAAAAATAAACCAATAATCGAATATGAGACTCACATTGACCTGATATATATTTTTAACAAAATAAAAATAGATAAAAAAAAAAACAACATAAGTTCTTAACTTAAATTGGCCACCCGTTTCTGAAAAGGTCTGGCTCCAGCGTAGACCTGAACCTTCGGATGGATGCTTCTCTTGTCAAGCGGCACTGCTTCCACCTCCACCTCCACCTCCGGCTGAGGTTCTTCAGTCTCTTTCTGCGCCTGCGGATAGCTGCGTTTTCTTAACTTCTCCCACTTGGGTCTGGGCGGGGGAGGGCGAGGGGAATCCTCGACAGCTGTGGCACTCACACGCGCACTGGAGCTGGCACTGGGCATGGCCAGGTCAATGGTATCGGTGGCATTGGCCGAACTCGTGAGACGTCGCAGCATCTCTTTGTAATGCGGCTGATCCTCCGTTATGAACTCGGGCTCATCCTCTGGATTAAGTATCTCATAGTTGGGTGTGCCCAGCTCAAATGTGGTTACATCGCCATGCTGGATTTTGTTCTTCAGCTCCGAGGTATCCCAGCCGTATTGTTGCAACGGCGCCATCCACTTGTCATCCAGGTCTTTGGCCTTGGCGTCCACAGTTGTAATGGATCCCAGTGCAGCGAGCATTAAGATTACAGTTACAGCGTCGTGTCGTGTCGTCAAAGCGTCGATGATCATTTTGGTACTGACCCATCCAAAGACAACGCCACCAATCGTTGCATTTTTAATCTAAACCCAATAGAAATCCGACACTCTGGGTCTGCACGTGCGATAGAGATAGAGTTCCAGAAAGAGACAGCAGATTGGGGAGTACGTGAGATATTGATGTCTTGATGTCTCTCGTCTGCAGATAGAATTAGTTTATCTCTGGATTCGGCTGAAAGCAGCAGCCAACAGAGCCAACTTATCTAACGATGACACATCAGACATCACATATGTACATATGTCTGCATATACATAAGTTCAAGAGGTAAATGGGTCTTATATCATCATATCTGAATGGGTTCTGGGTATGACTAACTACACTATCAGTAAAAAAATTGTCGCTTGCGACGGAAATCTCTTTCAACCGAATCGCAAAACCAATTTCTTTTCTCGCTTATCAATTTTCTCGGCTTACGTCAAGAGATTCGCCCAAAAAACAAATAAAAACAAGAAGCAAAAATAATAAAAATTTAAAAAAAGTTTTATATTTAATTGTTGTTTAAAAAATTGCAAATAAGAGTTATGGTGTATCTTTTAAATTCAACGTTCTATTTTTAATTCTTATTATAAAAATTTAAAAAACAAGCTAAAAATAATTTAATACCAAAATTTTGTAACTGTTTCGATTTTTTCCGACTCATATGTCTTTTTTGCGATCTCTGATATTATGTTATTAGTTTTGTATTTAATTTTGTATTTTTCATTTTTAATTTTGATTTAAATTTTCTTATTTTTAATTTTGAATTTTTATTTGTGATATTCATGATCGAATTTTCATAGCACTGAATAAGCGCAAATAAAATAAATTTGTTAAATAAGATATTAAAATTGTTGTATAATAAACTTATCTAGAATTGAGAAAGAATGCGTTATTATAATGTAAATCGATTTTCAAATTCTATTATTCTTTTATTCCATGTATAATTTAATATAATATCTTTTTGTTTACTCTTTTAATTGGTACTTCCTGAACATCCTTTCTTAGTATTCAAATAATTTGATCTGTTAAACTAAAAGAAATAATAATTTTTTTAAAAATTCAAAAGAAAAACTCAAAACCGTTTTTTGTGTTCTTCTACAGAACAGATTCAATATAATTATATGCATAAGATGTAAGCATGTAAGTATGTATGTATGTTTGGGATGCATCTTTACAATGTGTTGAGTATGTACAAAATAATGTAAAGTAATGTATGTATGTATATAACTTAATTGCGATGTATGCGAATGCGAATGTGAATGCGAATAGTTGGCACCTTTGAGATATTCCTCTTTCTCCTCTTCCTCCTCCTGCTGCTGCTCAATTCGTGATGTTGTGATGTAGTCGATGAATGATCAGTTTCTGAGAACACTCTAGTATTTGTATTGGGCTGTGGGTCCCGATACCGATACGTAATTTCCCTCCGAGGGCTCGTGAGCCTTGAGAATGGCCTTGGGGGCGTAGTGAACCAGAGGCAGCACCGGTGTCAAAATCTTGGTGGCAATCAGTTTCTTGTGCTCCACCTCTGGCTGGGGAATCTTGATGTCCGTCGGCTCGCGTTTGACAACGGCATTGAAACCGTTGTGATCATCCGCGGTGTATTCCACAGTGCGGAGATAACCATCGGCATCGATCAGAGTGTATTGACCCTCGACCTTGTCGTCCTTGCGCGACTCCTTCTGGCTCTTGATGTCGCCAGTGTGGGGATCGTTGACTGCCCAGTGGAACTCGTAGGCAACTGGCCCGTAATCCGGCTCCGGGTGCAATTCAACGGCCCAAACAGCTCCGGTCAACGCCAGGCAAATGCAGAACAAATAACTGAACTACAAATTTCAGAATTATTAAAAAGTTCTTTGAAAAGAATTCAAGCAAAATTCTGCACTTACTTTTCCCATCATTTCAAAACTGAATTTTCAACTGAAGACTGAAGAACTGGAGAGAACTGTGTACGCACAAGTCGCTGATCGAGATCGTTATAATTAATCTGTGTAGTCCTCGGTGTTTTTATACTCGATTCGATTCCACGACTCGGACGCCACGACAGCCTCCAATGTCTCAATCTCAATCGGGCTCAGAGTGTCTCAATGTCTCGGCGCATGTGGCAACCAGATAAACTCTTTCAAATGCCTCCCAATACCAATACCAATACCAATGACCACCGCCAACAAGCAAATTTGGAGCGCGCTCATTAAGTGAGTAAAAATAATTAAACATGAAATATGCTAAGTGCTGACTTGGCTAAGACCAAAGTAAGCAATATGTAGGTATAATCAATATAGTCATTTTGTGTGCTTTGACAAGTATTGATTGGAGTGAGTAAAAAGGAAAACTACAAGTGCATATTCCCATATAATTAGCAAATCGCCAGGTTCATGCACCCAAGTATACCCTGTAAAAAAGCCTAAGGGGTGTTTTGAAATAAGGCACTTATCAGCTTATAGGATTTAGTCGATCTATATTCCTTGGAAGATTCAGCCATTTAGGAATATCGATTTCGGCTTCTTACTAAAAATATGTAAGTTCGAATTGTAGCTTTAAAAATATAAATCTTGTCTATAAACTCTTAATAATTTTATAGAAATCGCTTAGAAAATTCTAAAAATCTCTGACCCTACTAACTCTTATATTTGTATTATTACTAATTATTACTTCTAATACTTTTTGATCTGACTGGGTTTTTCTGGGTTTTTCCCTATCCTTGCAATAAAAGTTGGATAATTTTAAACATTTTTGAATACCCCCAGATTTTAAATTTTTTAATTCCTTATCATTTCAGTTAAATTTAATTTTAGTTAATTTAATGTTACTTATCTTTAATACTACTACATTGACACTAAATAAATCAATAAAAGAAAACAAATCAAAGGAATTAATGATCATAGTTTATTTATTACAGACGAGTCCTAGTCTTTCCTACATTATAACCATAAATAATATCTATTTCACGTTAATTAATAAATATTTGATATACTTATAAATATAAAATGTTGACTTTTTATTAAATATAAAATACTACAGGGTATAAACGAGTCAATCTCATGACTATATTTATTAAGTATACTTCAAGCTGGTCCATTTAAATTCCTAAAGGTACTTAAGTAGTTTATGGAATGAAAACATTGGGAAATATATAAAAATTATTGCATGCATTCCAAGAGATCTATAAAAAACACTTGAAATTTTTTTTATATATTTTTTTTATTTTTGGCAGATTGTCGTGTGCCGTCGGTTAAATATTTAGATCCTCCAGAGCGCTTTGGCTAATTGATGTGGCCATAACCTGTTTGATGTCATTAACAAATATTTTAATTAATCGCCATTAGACGATGTTTGGCTTATTTGATGCTTTAAAATTCAGGTTTTCGCATACTTTGAAGTTTTATTAATTATTTTAGTTTCTTGTTTTAAATATGCTCGTTTCTTTTTTAAATATGCAACATGTGGCAAACGTGGCATGTGCTTGGTTGGCACCTGTAAGGCGTAACTTGCTTAAAACTGGGTTAAACACAGTGCGACTAAGTGCGAAATACGATCGATTTTGTAGCATACCTGCAATGCATTTGCAAATTGCAATGTCTTTAACTAAACATTAATCAATATGCCCAGCGGTACTGTAGCTATTCTTGGAACGCTGATCACTTGACAGGACACTACTGTTACAACTGCTGATATTGTGATTATTAACCCATTAATGGCTGCCCATAGATCGGCTGGTACGATTTTGACGAAATTTGGAAATGTGTGCCTAGAAGACCATAGAAGTTGAAAGAAACAAAAAAAAAATTTTATCTTCAAATTTAATTTTTTCGATTTCCATACATTTTTTAGCTATTTTCGATAACATTTTGTACGCAGAAAAATAGCTAGATATTCACCTGTAAAAAACTACAAGTATAACAAGGATAACTAAACTGTTCAAATTTTATACTTATATTTTTATTATTTCTCTTTACTATGAAATAAATTTTGCCTCGATATCTCTCACTTGCCCCGAGCTAGAATTTTTAAAGTGTCAATACTTTTTTGGGTATTTAAATACCCATTAGCCGTTAATGGGTTAAACAGGACAGTACTGCCTCATTTGCTGAACAATGATCAATAGGCAGGACGGTGCTGTCACTGTTATTCGTACTGTAATCAATAAAGAAGAATGCTCCATGTATTTTAAAAGTAAGCGAATGAACAAATTTAATTTTTTAGCATACCTGTAATGCATTTGCAAGTTGCTATGTCTTTAACTTAACATTAATCAATATGCCTGACGGCACTGAAGCTGTTTTTGGATCACTTGACATGACACTACTGTTACAATTGCTGATACTGTGATTATTAAACAGGACAGTACTGTCACATTTGTACTGTCACTGTTATTCCTACTGTAATCTATAAAGAAGACTGCACTATGTATTTTAAAAGTTAACGAATGAACAAATTTGCTGTGATCCAACCAAATACAAATATGATTATAACAGTAACAGAAAATATTAGAAACGACATGAATGTTGACATTTCAAATAAAAAATTGTATAATGTAATAAAAAGCTGTCACTTGGAATTTCCCTGTATTTAGTAATATATTTTGCTTGCTCTAATCTTAATAATATTTAAGTAATTGATATTAATTTTTAATTTGTTAAATTAGAGCAGAATCATTGTGTACATTAATTTTCAGTCGACACCTTCATTGGATTATCCGCTAAGTTAACAGTTAGTTTCAAGTGTTAGCTTCATTTAATCCGTTTCCTTCCCATTCTCCTTCTCATTCTCCTCCTCCTCTTTATCCAATTTGGCGCGCACTGTGCGTTGGTAACGCGACCTCAAAAGCTCCCGTCTCAGGCAATTGCTCTCCGCTTCCACGGTTTGTACAAGCTGCAATCGAAATCGATAACTCTGTAATTGTGGCAATCGATAACTGTTTGTTCATACTTACGCTGTGTGTCATGGCGGCGCGTTCCAATGAATCTGCATCCGCATCATCGTGCTTGAGAAAATATTCACTGTTGCACGAAGAGGCAACATTCCGTCGGTGAGCACGGCGTGCCTCCAGTTCAACTGGATCTTCCGGCTCATATTTCGGTGGTGGATCGTCCACGACTTCCGGCTGGGGCGCCGTCGCCAGTTGCGTCTTTAGTGCCGCCAACTCCTCGCGCAAACTTTGATTCTGCATTTCCAGCATTTCGACCTGTAAGCATTTGTTACTAATAATTGTACTATATGGTATATCTACAATCGTCGTATGAAGTATTTTGACAAAACTAAAGTTAAATCTACTTGTAATTTGAACTTACTTTATGTTAAGTTTGGCATCGATGGAAAGGTCATTTAAATTACGATTGAATGATACAATACATTTCTTAACCCATTAAGTACCCATTGAAAATTTAGATTTTTTGTAAATGCCTACTTATTCAACTTTTTTCCCCGGTCTCAACCAAAAAATGTTTTGATAGAATAAAATTGTTCAATCAATTCTAAGACTGATTGCAAAAAGAAATTTTCAAAAATCACTTTGCTACTATTTCTTACGATTTTATTTAAGATTTCTAAAAATAGCTATTTTAGCCACTTTTTCATACAAAATTTTTCTGAGATCATCCCATACAAAAAATCATAAAAAATACCAGCGATGAAATTTTTAAAAATTTCTTTTTATAGTCTCTACTAGAATTATTTAGAGAAACTTTTTGAATCATAATATTTTTGTTTGAGAACGAGGAAAAATGTCATAACAGTAGACTTTTACAAAAATTTAAAATTTTCAATGGGTACTTAATGGGTTAAGGAAAGTTTTGAATCATTCAAACGGAATTTAAATGACCATCGAAGCCAAACTTAACATAAAGTAAAACTAAACTTTAGTTTAGTCAAAATACTTTATCCGACGACTGTAGTTACTCATATGACTTACGCTTTCCAGCTCAAAGTCCATTTCGTCAATGATGTCGTAGGATTTGTCCAGCGCCGTCTGCATCTTCGCCAGCTTCGCTTGCAGCTCCTGCACTTCGAAATCACTGTTTTTATCTTTATTTTGCTGCGACTGTCGCTTCTCCAGCATCATTCTCTGCTCTGCACGTGGCAGAAGAATCAATTGGAATCATCTTGGGAATATGTATGCAATATGGATTAATTACCAGAGTTTCTTTGTTCAACAGCGGACTTCATGACCAGGCCAGTGAGTGTCTTTTGCCGCTTAAACATGTCCTCCAGCGCCTTGCAACGTTTCACCTTTTCCAGATACGCATCGTGCAATTTGTTGTACTTCTTCTTGTGCAACTGCAGCGTGTCTAGGATGCGATCGCGTTCCTCCTCCATCTGGAATGCCTTGATCTTGGCCTCCACCTGCACGGAGGAGTTGGTGTGCTGATCCGTCGAAACGCGGTTCAATCGATGCCGCAGCAGAAGATTCTCCTCCTCGAGTCGTGCATTCTGTGATTTAACTACGATGAGACAACTATAATAGGGTTATCTGATTAACATTGCGTATACGCACCAGCTGCCAGCTCTGCGTAGAGCACCTGCATGGCGGACGACGATGGTCTCTCCATGTTGGAGTACAATTTCTGACTGTTTCGATTAGTCAGAAGGGCAACAGCTCTTATCAGTTAATGTAGAATAAGATAAGATAATCAATTGGTATTGTTTACCTACATATATTGTTGTCACATCGGAATAGTTAAATCTATGAATTCTGTAAGCCAAGTTTAAAATTAAATTACGAATTTCACAAAATTATGTAAAATAGAGAAAAATAAATATTTAATATGTTTAGAACAATGTTTTGCAGCCCTGAACAGACGATTTACACGTACATCAGCTTGTTCCACAACCCCTTCAAAGTGAAAGCTTTTAAAGCTCACACGCTCTTAGGTTTTGATATTAGCTAACACACATTTGGGTGAACCAAAAAATTAATTAACAGGCCTGTTCCGTTATTGACTTACGAGTATATCTGAATCCGGAAGATTTGCTCGAATTCCCGATTAATTTCCTGCGATTTTCCAGCCGAATTTCCCTACTCCTATATTGTGCTGCATACTTTTCAGCAGCACAATTCTGGATAGCTTTCTGAGCAAATCAGATGTTAGCGTAAAATTAATTAATTTGGTGTGCAATTTCGAAATAATCTTCTAAAATCAAAATGTTTTTGCAAGCATTGCCATATATATTAATTTAATAATTAATGTTTGTTTTTATTTTATACGAAGACCTGAAAAAGCTATTCAAATTTGTACTTTTAATATTTTATTAATTAACGTAATGCTTGTGATTCCCTTTTCGTTTATCATGGTGAAAAATTACCCACCGTTGATCTGAATATGAGACGAGAACTGCGCCAAAAAATACCCAGGCGGCTGGGGGTTTTATAAATGTTACTATAGGTGAGAGGTAATGTCATTTGTTATTAAAATTTTGTTTGTAATCTTGAATTCTTACAGCCACTTGACGGGCGAATATAAGCCCAACATCCCGAGGAAGGATGTCACTTGGAACGCTTTTAGGGGTGACGATTACTCACTCAAAAGAGCTGTAATGATGATACGGCCAATAGCGCCAATTGTATATAATTCATAATTTGTGCTTAATTAAATAATCTTAATAAGACATTAGTTTGAGGTAATCTTATATTATATTTTTAGCATTTTGACAACACCAGAGTTCAATAAAAATAACCATAACAGACATTGAAAATTGACAATGCAATCAATTCAATTTAAGCATCGTTGTGGAAACATTTGCCAACCGTATTATCAGGCGAACAGAATCGTAAGCAAGAGAATATTTGAGCGGGCGCTAAAATAAAATGCAAGCTGTGATTAAGAAATCACACGAGTGCCTGTGTATGTGTGTGTGTGAGTGAAGCGACACGATGATCCAGAAAGAGCAGCTCTGCATGTTCTGATCAAGCGCCCGTTACACCAGGCGAACATAATTAGCAGCAAGAGAGACAACGAGCGATCATCAAAATCGAATGCTTGCTGTCAGCAAGTGATAGAGGGAGAGAGAGAAAGTCCGATTGTTGTTGACGTCCAATTCGAATGCAAGCTGTAAATGAGCGAAAGAGGGAGAGATGCAAAGCCCGTTTCTTGTTGTTGTGTGGGTGCGAATATGTGTGTGTGACAACGCAAATAAGAGGAACAGGAACAATTGCGCGATCGTTAAATTTAAATCTTGAAATTAAGTAGAAATAAGATTCTTTTTTTTAAGATTCTGAGCGTGAAAAAATGGATTTCATAATGAAACACTATTAAATTCAAAACGCAAATTTCAATTTGTCTAGTACATATATAATTTTTATTTCTTTGTCAATAGTCTCATGTTTTCACTTCATATATAATTTTATTACATTCATTTCATTTGTAGTTATTTTAATATTTTCTCTAAATAAAAATATGCATTTCTTAAAATTCTACGCATCTTTCTTTTGTGTGTGTAATTTACTCACACCTAATTGTTACGCAGCTAAACTGTGTGTTTAAAATCCATTTTCAATATAATATATATATATATACAGTCGAACTTCCCTAACTCGAACTTCCCTAACTCGAAGTTTCTCTAACTCGAACAAAATCGAGTGGCAATAGCGTTTACTAGGCAAATTCCATACAATTCTGTCTCCCTAACTCGAACTTCCCTAACTCGAATTTCTCCCTAACTCGAACAAAAATATTGGCCCGTACTTCTGTAACTCGAATTTTTCGGGAAAATCTCCAATAAAGTTTGAATTTTTTTTTCTTTTCTGCTTTATGCTTTTGTTAACGGATCGTTTGGATATGTAATATTGATGTACATTAACATATGGTGATGTAATATGATAAAATATTGCATCAAAAATTTTTTTAGGCTTGTGAAATTGCTATAGGAAAGATGTTTGAAATGTACTTCTTTGTCAGCGCACCAGCTCAATAATATTTATCATGGCACCAGCACGTGTATTCAAATTTTTATCTCTTTAAGAAATTTTTAAACTTATTTGTTAAGAAATTGAAAAGTGGACCAGTTTAAATTATATTAAAAAATGGAAAATTAATTATGTCATTTGATTCGGGAACGTCTTCTGGATACAGCAAAAGAACGAAAAAATCAATTTTCGAGAACATCGACAGGTCTTGAACAAACTGAAATTTTTTTTCTTTAAAATAACAAGAAAAGTTTGCAATTTGAAATGTATTTATGAATGAATGAAATTGTAGTTTCATTTAAAAAACTAAAAAAAAAATTCCCTAACTCGAAGTCTCCCTAACTTGAACTTTTTTCGTGGATAATGGTGATTCGAGTTAGGGAAGTTCGACTGTAGATGTATTTGTATATCATATTATTGTATAATTATATATCTATTGTGGGGTGCACGGATTTCATTTACTCTCTCTAACGTCTGTGTGACTTCATGGTGTAAACTTATAACATATGTTTTTCTTTAAGTCTAAATACATTTAATTGAATACAGGAATTGCACTAAGCGAATCATGAGAAATCACATGAAATGAATAAAGTATATGAAAGAATGCAGATTCTTTCAAAAATACAGTTGCAACATTATGTATTTATTTATTTATTTATTTACTATGTTGGTATCCGAAAGATACACACACTAACTTAACTAATCGATACTGACTAACTAGATTTGCAGTTACGTTCTCTAAAATGCATTTGCATTATATTCTATGTATATAGTGTATAATTAATTGATATATTTAAGGCATTATCGTTTAAAGTACGATGTTCTGTATTAAAACGTTTAATTATGCTTGTTGTTAAGGGTCTTAAGGAATTCGACTTTCTTGCATTCTATGTGAGAGACTTTTATTTAGTAGAGCTCTGATATGGATTCCTTATCAATATACATTTATTTAGCTTGTTATTATTTATTGCATTACTCATTGCATTTTCTAAACATTCTTTTTGTTTTTTGTTTTGTTTGTTTATTTACTCACACATTGTTTCACAGCACAATTTCCATTGACAATTGTTTATACATAAATATTTAGTATTATTATTCATATCATTAATTTAGTCGCAATTTTCTATTGGTATTCTTTGAAAGTGCACGCAGTCAAAATGTTAATACACAATAAATTTCATTTATGCTTCGAAACCGAGAGATTGCACAATGTAAAGCAACGGTGGGCACGCAGTGGCTCCGGGAGCAGCGTCTGCTCCCGAATTCAGATTTCGTGCCCACCGCTGATGTAAAGTATATGTAAGTAAAAGCCATCAGCAGGGTTATAATTCAAAATCGAATCGAAATCGTTAGACAGTTTTAGATACATTTTCGAGCAGGCTAAGATTCAGTACCAGAAACAGTTCTACGACTTGATCTGTTTATAGAAATTCAAGAATTATTACATTTTGCGTCCAAATGGAACTTACATATTCAATTTATATAAAATATGCCTATCACAACAAACTAATAACTAAAAAAATTATCTGGTTATTATTATTATTACTGTTGTAGTTTTTTTGTTGTTGTTGCTACTAATGCCTAGACAATAAACTCTTAAGCTATTCATAAATATTGTTGCAATCTTAGTTGCTCCAAATTATGAACAAACTTCAGTGAATCGGTTTTGAAAATAGTTTTTGTTTTATAAAAACGATGAATAATCTGGTTGTTTAGTTGTTTCGCTACGAGAAAAGTACAATTGAACACTTGGTTGTAAGTACAAGAAAAGCAGTTCTAGTCACATTCATTCATCATTAAGGAATTTGTAGACAGACATACACTTAGGCAAAGTCATTGGGATGGATATTGAGATTGGGCATCAGATTGGGATTTTGATTTGTAATTGAAATTGAATAGAACTGAACTTTGCCAGGAATGTAGAGGCTTCATTATTTAGCTGCCAGCTTAAAGTTACGTGAGACATTTGAAGGATTAATTATTGCTACACTACTAAACACAGGAACACTTGCAACTAACGCAACTACAAGCGAATCGAGCTGGATTCCTCGTCGTCATCGTTGTCGTTAATGAGCTCATTGCGATCATCATCGATCTGAATCTTGTGGTGCGATGTATTTCGCGTATGTTGTTGTTGTGTTTGCTGCTGCTGTGTTGTTCGATTGTGTGCAACACTTGCAACCACATTGACTGGTGCAGTTGCCGCTGCCACGTCTGCGGGCAACATGCTGTAGTTCAGATCCTTCGAGTTGGTGCGTCGATGTCGCAATATGCTGAGTCCAGTTGCTGGCTCTGCTGCTGTATTTAGATCCTTGGAATTGTTGCGCGAGTGGCAACGTGAACCTGTCGCTGTCGCTGCCGCCGCCTCTGTCTCATTGGAATTCTTGAGCTTGCTGGCATCCGAGCTGACGACATTCTTCAGCACATTGACATTCTTCTTGGGATTGCCGTGAT
This sequence comes from Drosophila recens, assembly GCA_037043495.1. Classification (NCBI taxonomy): domain Eukaryota; kingdom Metazoa; phylum Arthropoda; class Insecta; order Diptera; family Drosophilidae; genus Drosophila; species Drosophila recens. The sequence continues at coordinate 59,420 of JBAMBJ010001390.1, read as the reverse complement.
GCGCGTGATGTGGATGCCGCAGAAAATCCGCATCGAAGCGTATATTATTGGGCATATAGATCTGATCGTAGCTGTGATTCCGTGAATGCTTCTTCACAAAGTGTCCACAGCCCGTGGTCAGCTCATCGTCGTCATCCTCCTCGGCGCAATCCTGTGGCCTCAACTGATTCTGTATGTATCGAATGGGCAGCGTTGGATCGTCGCGCAGTGTCTTGTGCCGCACATCATGCGGATTCAGATCCGTCGAGTGATTGCGTGTGTGCGACTGCAGCTTCTTCAGGTTCCTGTATTTATCGCCAGCCGCATCTGCCGCCGCATTGCCAGCAGCCACGTTGTGATCCTTGGCGAAGCTTCGAATCATCTTCACATCACACGAGGAGCTGCGGAAGTGCTTCTTCGACTTGGTCTGCGGCATGTGGCAGGTGTTTACTGCTGGCAACACCTGGCCGCATTTATCGTAGCTAAAATCGAATTGAAATTAGCCTCAGTTGGCGAGTGAATATTCACAACAATACTCACCAGTATTCCAGCTGCATGGTGCGTGAATCGTTGCGCGAGTGTCGCAGTATTTCAGTTGGTATCATCAGATCCCCATTGCCGCCAACGAATCCAGTATTCGGCTCACTTCCCGACAGCTTCTCCTCAAACACTGCAAGGACATAAAAAGCGGCATTGTAAAATTTGATTAATTTAATACTTATATAGGTTAATCTTATTGAGCCCGGAGGTTTTTTTTTAGAAAATTCAATTAACCCAAAAATGGGTTTTGGGAATACAATTAAATAGCATTGTTTTTTTGGGGGGAAATAAATAAATTTTATTTTGTCAAAAGACCCAAATCTAAATGCCGAATCAATTTAGAGGTCAAGTATTTATAAAAAAAAGAAAAAAGTTCAATTTAATTTCCCAAAAAAACAAAGCTTAAATGCGAAATCCATTTAGTGGTCAATTATAAAAAAAATCCAAAGTTTACAGTAAAAAAATCCAAAAGACATTAAAATTTCGCAAATTAAAATAGAATTTTTAATATTAAAAAAAAAATCATAAATATTCTGAATAAACATGGAAGAATAATTATTATTTTTTAATTTAATATCCCAAACTGCTCAAAAATTCTATTTCCAAACGAATTTATATGTCTAACTATGCCCAAAAAGGCATTCTTCAGCCAAATCGCTTTATTGTTAATAAAATTAGGATAATTCAAATATTTCGCAAGGGTTAGAAAAAAGAAAAATATCGAAATGGTTTGAAAAATATTAAATTATCTAAATAAACAAAATATTAATGAAAAATTAATTTAGGGATCAAATTGAAATTCAGCCAGAAAATTGGTTGAGACTTAATGAAGTAATGAAAGTTCAAAGATTTCGAAAAAATCTTGAGGGGTATGTATGAGAATATTATGAATAAATATACAATTTCAAAATAAGAATGTAAATGTAAATGATATATTGAGACTTACATTTATCCAAACTGATGATGGAGCCAATAATGGGATCGCTGGCATTCAGAGGCTTCATTTTCTCGAGCTGCTTGCGCCTGCGCACGAGCCACCAATCCACGATAAAGATACACAGGGCAACCAACTTGACGACGGCACAGAGACCCACGTATCTGATGGAGAAAAAAAAGAGATAATGATATAACTATAACATTAAGAATTAACAAAATAAATGACAGGGACAGCTAGAATTTCAATTAATAGAATAAGACTTATTGAATTATTTGTACATAAAAATTTTTAAAACAAAGGGTTTAAGATAATTTTCTTGATAAAAATATGAAATAATATGACCAAATTTGGGCAGGATGTAAAAGACACACCCAAACATATAATCTGTGAGTTTGGTTGAGATATCTTAAGAAACAAAAAAGTTTATCATACTAAGCAACACCGTGACCTTATCTCATCAATATTTTGTGAAAATTTCAGCTTTTTATCTTTTACCGTTTGGGCTACAAGTGGATTCTCAGTCAGTCAGTGAGTCAGTCAGGACAAAGAGTTTTGTATATATAGATAGTTTATCCTGTTTCCAGGATACTTCATCAGACAATATTTTTCAGTTTTAATTTTGTGACTCCCAATTTCAAATGTAAAATTAAACTTACTTGTAGCGAAACTTTTCAATGTCGTAGATGAGACAGCGACCGCCTTTCTCGCCACAGGACGATTTCCACAGGATGCAGGTGGAATCGATGAGATTGCCGAAAACAATGGGTGCAGGAATATAACCAAATAACCGAAAGATGACAAACTGCATGCCCAGTGCAAAGGACCGCTCCTCCTCCGAGACGGAGCGCAGCACAATCATCAGCAACGGCATCTGTGTGGACGCCACGACGAATGTCATGAAGAAGAGCAGTATGAGGAATGGATAAATGGTGCGACAGGGCGTGGCACAAGGTCCAGCCGTGGCCACCGGCACCACGGTCACCTCGGCAAAGTCCTCGTTGGCACTCAATGCCTGCGCCTGACTGCCGCCGGCGCCGCGATAAATGCTGCCCGAAATGTTGGCGTGAACACCTGGAAAACAGAGAATAGAAGTGAGTTGAAGATTGAGGCTAGATTAAAGCAGGGACCGTAATTGTTATAAGTTTTAAAATACAAATTAAAATAAAGTTACAAATTAGGATTATTTTTAATTTTTATTTAAAAAGTCAAAAATTATCATTAAAATTCAATTTTGAATAAAAAGTTGTGAAATAACACTTACTTCCGATTTTTCAATCAAAATAAAAAATAAGATAAAATAAATAAATTTGATTTATATCCATAATGATTAGTAATCATAATCATTAGTTGTTAGATTATTTTTGTTTGAAAATCGAATTAATGATTAAAGTACGATTATTTTCGGTTTTGCCCAAATATTTCATTATTACGATTACAAAAAATCAGAAACTATCCAAAATTCTTACAAATTTTCAAAAAAATTCAGAAAAAATCAAAAATAATTTTTTTTTTGAGTATTCGGATTATTTTTGATTTTTCCAGATTATTTTTGATTATTTCTGATTATTTATGACTATTATTTTAAATTTTTACAATCAAAGTAGCCAAAATAATCGCAAAAAATCAAAAATAATCCGAAATAATCAGAAAGATTTTTTTTGATTTTTTCTAATTATTTTTGAAAAATTTTGATTACTATGATTGAATAATTTTAGATTATTTTTGATTTTTCGTAATCGTAATTATTACATAATTTGGCAAAACCGAAAACAATCCTAATTTAATCATTAGTTCGACTTTTAAACAAAAATAATCTAGTTACTAATGATTATGATTACTAATCATTATTTAACAGGTATGGTTGAAATTAGCATTCATAACTCTTATTTGCAGTCGCTGGATTAAGGCATTCACTTACATGCACAGTTGGTATAGTTGGAGCTGGAGGAGAAGGCCGTGCAGCCGGCGTGACACGGACTGAAGTAGGTCAGCCCGTTGTTGCCGCAGACGGGCTCCACTTCGCTGGTCAGGCACTCGCAGCCAAAGTTGCAGGCGGCCGTGAGATTCACCTGGAACGGTTGCTCCAAAGTCGCGCCCTGCTTCGTGTAATACGGTATCGTTGTGCCGGCCATTTTGAGATTGTCGCAGCCCAAAAAGAACAGCAGCGCATAGCAGGCCAGGCAGATCACATTGGTGATGAGCACGAACTGAACGGCGCCCTTGGGTTTCAGCTGGAAACGCTTGAGGACGCAGCCGCCGATGAAGATGCCGATGCAGGCGCCGGGCACGGCGATCGAGCCCGTAAAGATGTTCGCCTGGCTCTTGCCCAGACTGAACTGCGTCTCCAGATACTTGGGCAGAAAGACCACAAAGCCGGACACAATCATCAGCTCCATGCACGCGCCCAGGCAGGTCACAATGTAGACGGGATTCTTGACCAGACGCAGCATCGATTGTGGTATATCCTTGATGTCCTTGCCATAACCAGTGTCCACCTTGGGCGGTGGCTGTGCCTCCTCCTCTTTGCTGGTCACCGCCACAATCTCCTTCTTCACCTTTCCCAGTTCATCGGTCGCTGACGCGGCCACCGTCGAGTTATTCGGCAGTGCGAGCTGGACAACGCTGCTCTTGCGTATCTTCTTCTTTTCCCGGGTCAGCACCTTGGGAAAGGAGAAGAAGGGCACGGCCACCACGAGCAGCACGACGCCGCAGAGGAGGAAGCCACCCCACCACATGCCCACCCAGCGACGATCACCGGGAGCTGCAAAACGAAAAAAATGGGAAATAATCAGTAAATTTAAGTATTCCATTTACTCTCGAAGCAAAGAATTATTTAAACTAGATTCAATCAATTTAAATGCAGCATGAATTAAAAGGCCAAACTATAATCAAAGCGATATTCCGCTGGAAAATCTGATTAGTTTTAGCGAAGTTATAAAGGTTGGTCTGATTTAAGACATGGAAATTGTACAAGTCAAACTTTTTGATCATTTTAACATGATATTTAACAAGATGTATTTAAGATGTACATACATTTTTTGAATTTTTAAAAAAGGCATAGAGGTAAAGTTATGAAAGGTTTAACTTAACAAGTAAATTTTTTTTTTCATTTAGGCGTAATTTTTTAAAAAAAATGAACCATCTCAGACCCAAGTTTAAAGGGTTTTTTATACAAATTATAATTTAAGAAATAGATTAATTGTTAAAATTTGCGATTTAATATTTTGAATTTTCGAAAAACACAAGGAGGTAGGCGAACCATTGAACCATTGAAATGAAATCGATATTTCGATATTAATAATTGAATGCAGAATAAATTTAAAAGTCAAACCATGATCAAAATAATGGCTTGAAATTCGGATTCGTTTTAGCAAAGTTATTAAAGTTGGAAGTTGGTCTGATTTTTGATTTGGATTTACATCACTATGTTAGAGTATTGCCATCGAGTTTGGAAGCTCTAGCTCTTAAAACGAATCTTTGAGATCTAGGAGATCAAAGATGAAGTACACTCTAAATCAGCGGTGGGAACGAAATCAGAATTCATGCTACTCTCGGAGCCACTGCGTGCCCACCGCTGCTCTAAATTTAGATGGCTTTTCACTCTGACCCATCAAGGTTTTATCCCATGCAAAAATCTTTATTTAAGCTAATGTTATTCTGTTAAATTTGCAAGCATTTTACTCACTTATGGATATGATGGTCGATGACAGCGAGTCCATGTGGAAGGACAGCAGATATGCGCCGAGCAGGAAGCCTACGACCGGACCAAAGGCCGCCATGCTGTACATGCAACCGATGTACATCGAGGAGCTCTCGGTGCGCACATGGTCGTCCACATAGGTGGTGCCCAGGGTGAAGAGCGGACTGCCGCCGCAGCCGAGTAAAAGCTGGGCGAGCACAAAGAGCAGAACGGGACCCGTGGTCGAGGCCTTGCCCTCCAGGCAGTTGTCCTCGCGCAATGTGTGGGGGGCGAGAGGCTGGTTGGAGAGACCGCTAGAGAGTCGACCCAGATCCATATCCTGGTCACGTACCAGAGCGCTGCGACAAATGTTATCGCTAGTCTTGTTCTTGATCGCAATGCCCGGATTGGGTTCGCCCGTAAAATGCGGCACCATAAAGACGAGAGATCCGATGCCCATGATCACCGCACCGATGCCAATCCAGACGGGAATGTGTCGCCGGCTGCCCAGATAGCTGACAAAGATGACGGTGATGACGTTGCCAATCTCATAGCTGGACGCAATCAGACCCGAATAGCTCGACGGGATCTCAAAGCGTTTCTCAATTGTTGTAATCACGGAATTAATGTAGCCCGAACTCAGTGCCTGCTGCATCATCACCAGCAGCGACAGCAGCAGCACAAAGATCTTGATTCTGGCAAATCTTTGGATGCCATATGGCCGACAATTTAGGATGCCACAGTCGCCCGCATGGAACTGCTCCTCATCCTCATCATCGTCATCATTGTGATCGGCATTGTTGCACTTGACGCTCGCCGATGGCTGGCGACTGTGACACTTGAGCACATCATTCACATCCGATCCTCCTGCTGTTCCTGTTCCCGTTGTTATTGTTGTCATTATCGTGGTTGCCACGTGGGCCGTGTGTGATCCTGGGCCATCCTGGGCCGCATCTATGCTGCTATCGTCTCCACTATTCGCCTCCGAATAGAGACCTGTCATCTGGTACATCGATTCCTGTCGCCTGCAATTGGGAGAGACAAACAACAACAAATCATTCAGATAACCATTAACCAAATACTCTGTCACTCTCAGTTGCTCATGACTTTCTCTCTCTCTCTCTGGACACTCGCTTTCTTTGTTTCTTTCACTGTGATTTTGTACATTAACTATTACAAAATAAAAACATTAAATTTTTTTGTTTATTTCCAAATTTGACAAGTTTTCAACGGATTTAGTTTTCAAACTGAGAAATACTTTAGCCAATTTAAGCAATGTAAATGCCTAAACGCATGCAATAAAAAATATTTTAAATTTATTTAAATAAGTAACGAATATCCTAAAGTCGGGAGCTCGACTATAGCCTTTGCTACTTGGTTTATATGTACATAATGTTTTTTTTTAATTTAGTAAAATTTTCTTTACATTACATTTTCATAGAATTCAAAGCTCCAAACAGACTTGATCAAATCATTAAAGGTTCTTTTCAAATCGCCCCTAGAAAAGAGTACTGAAAATGTATTAAATAAAGCCTTGGCTTAGCTCTTAAGCTGCTTTAGAATAAGTCCGATTGAAGTTGCAAGTCCTTTGCCAGCGACCTAGAACTCAAACTGAAATTCAAATTCAAGGACTCAATTGCAAATATCCCATTCAATGTCAAACAAAAAAGGAGTAAGGAGCCAACTCTTTGACTTGCCAAAAGTGGCAACTGCAACTCATGCCACAGTTTGCGGAGTTGCAGCTGCCTCACGTGCCACAAGGCACAAGGCCTGTGTTGTCCCTGACTTGAGGCCGTTGAATAAATATATATATGTATATATATAGTATGTTATTGAATTGAAGTATATCAATATTTGACCGACTCGCTGTAAATCGACTTGCCATCGATTGTGTCTCGTCTTTTGAATTATTTAGGAACACAAATCGCCATTTGTTGAAAGCTTCTTTCTCCTCCTCCTCCTTCTCCTCCCCTTCTTTCTACGCCCTAATTACACAAATAATCGAATACACTCGTGAATACTCGCAAACGAATAATGTCGAGCTTTTGTTTGCACACGGCGTTCAGGTGTCAATTTATTGTCGGTAAATGCTTGCGTTTTCTGAACTCGGAACTCGGAAGTTGCCACGTGATGGGCCTCGATTTGACTAATGTCGTGCTATTGCACATTTTCCCCCCCCTCCCCCTGAGCACATTTTCCGCCCTTTAGTTTTGCCTCACCTGTGACCTTTGCGATGTGTCGTGTCGACATCGCCGACAGCTGAGTTTGAGCCTGAGCCTGAGGCTGTTCCTAAGCCTGTGGCAGGTACAACACCTGTCACCGATCCCGCTGCCGTTACCGTTCCCCCTGCCGTGACTGTGACCGCAGCAGGATTGGATTCCTGTTCGAAGGAGGCATTTGTATACTGCTCCGTATGCTGTGGACCGGATCTGGTTTTGGCTGACATTTTGTTGCATTTATGTGTAAAGTTATCGTGTTCCGCATTTGCGACCATTCAATCACGATTCTGAGTGCTCCCCGTTTTTCTAGTTGCAACTGTGGCTAAGGCGGTGTGGCAGATTCTGCAAGCAACAAAATAAATAACGTGAGAATAAATTGAGATAAATATTTGAGCAAGAAAAAGTAATGTGAATAATCTAAATAGCGCAAGCTAGAAACTTATAAAAGTGGTGTAATGAAAATGAGGCACATATTGATTTATAAAACTTATTCATACACACAAATATTAAAATACTAGTTGAAGAAAATAAATGTAAAGTTATTATTGTAAATGAAAGTATTTATTATATCCCTGATGGGCGATTAATTCAATATGTGCTTAAATGTTTAAAACTTCAAATTAATATCAAAATCTGCGTTCGCGACTTGCTGCTGTTGTTCACTTCAAGATCTCTTACAACTGACTTCTCGCGTTGCCAGCCTGCAATCTACACTGAGTTGGTTACGCCGCGCAGCGTTGCCACAAAACCAGGGTTGCCAGCTCGCCTGTATGTTACCATCTCACATTCGGCCCTCCTGATCATCTTCATCCGTCTCGGATGATAACAGCTCTTCATTTTCAGTGATGAATCTCCACAGCTTAATGTTGTCGCAGCTCGTTGCCGTAACGTTTGGTCCTTCGACGTTTGTTGCTGCTTTCTCCACATCGTAGCGGCCGTTGCGTTTGACGTTAGTGATTCTGTATGGACCAAGGAATTCGCTTGCCAGTTTGCGGCCTGCCACGAATTGGGTACGCTTTATGGCCACCAGATCACCCAGCTTGTAGGTACCTTCAGCTCGGCGCTTTTTGTCGAAGTTCGCTTTGTAATTCGTCTGAGCCTTCTGTATGTTGCGCTTGGCCTCGGCGCGTAACTGTTGACGTTCCTCGTTAAATTGTTCCACTAGCTCTTGGCTGAGCAGCTCCAGCAAACGATCATCAGTCTTATTTCGCATCCTAGTTCCGAACATTATTTCGAACGGCGATGAATGTGTCGAAGAGTGCACGTGAGAGTTGATGGCTCTCTGCACACGCGGTACATATTTAAACCACTTTGCTGACTCTTCCGTGGACAACTTCCCGATAATGGATATTATCGACCGATTGACCCTCTCAATTTGACCATTGCCTCTGGCCACTCCAGTTGTTGTCCATATGTGCTCTACCATATTTGCACTGGCAAACTCTGCAAACGCATTAGATGTGAATGCGGATCCTCTGTCGCTCACAATACGAAACGGGAAACCAAAGACTCCTGCCCATTCGCTCAGCTTTTTGATCACCTCTTCTTGCCCCGTTGACTTCACTGGATACAGCCAGACGAACTTGGAAAAGGCATCTACTACCGCCAGGATGAACTTATATTGCTTCGATGTTGCATCCATGGGACCCAGATGGTCGACATGCAGCGTGTGGAGGGGAACATCTCCCTTGTCGATACAGTGCAAGAAGCCCTCTTGTTTGCCCAACTTCTTGCTGTGTATGATACAACGAATACAATTAGTAATGAATCTGTTTACCTTACCCTCCAAATGTGGAATATAAAACTGCTGCTGAATGTTGTGTACTGTCTTCCGAACGGCAAAGTGACCAGTTTCATGAGCGTTGCTGATCACTTCTCGCTCCATCATCTTTGGGACGACCAACAGCTCGTTTCCAGCGACTTCTTTAAAGAGCAGACCACCCTTCATCTTGTAGTTATCGTACGGACTCGCTTGGAGGATCTGCACGACTGCTTTTATGTGCTCATCTTCTTGCTGCGCCTTCCTCAATCGAGCAGAAAGCTCTGCTGACACCATGAAGACATTCTGCGGGTATCGACTTAGATGATCAACATGTCGCATCTTCTCGCCTGCACGGTGCTCCATATCTGGGGCGAAGCCTTGTATGAATAGCACCCATTGCTCCACATCTCTTGGTATGTCCTCCTTGCTCATTGACTGCTTAAAGGCTGCACAATCCGTTACCAGCTTGAAGCGTATTCCCAGCAAATGGTGACGAAACTTTTTAAGAGCCAAGTACGCTGCTTTGATCTCCAAAACGTAGCTGTGTTTTCTTGACTCGGCATCCGACGCTTTTTTGCTCCAAAAATGAACGGGATGAAGTCTTCCATCGAACCACTGCATCAGCACTGCTCCAAACCCATTCTTGGATGCATCAGTATGTAACTCTGTGGGTGCCTCTCTTGCGTATATATGTAGAATCGGCTCACTTGACAGCAAGTTTTTTAATATCTGAATTGACTCCAACTCTGCCGGTCCAATTCTGAATTCGACGTCTTTCTTCAGAAGATTTGTAAGCGGACGCGCCACCTCTGCATAGCGTGGTATGAATTTTCTAAAGAATCCGGTGAGCCCTAGAAACGACTGCACATCTTTGATGTTCTTCGGAGTTGCGAAACGGCTAACAGCTGTCGTCTTTTCTGCTCCAGGCCAAATTCTGCCATTCTCCACGGTGTGACCCAGAAAACAAATGCGCTGCTGTAGAAAACTGCATTTTTTCCATTTAATTTTAAGGTCGAACTTAGCAGCTGTTTCCAAAACTTTTCTTGACTTGTCCATGCATTCGTCAGCTGATGCGGCATATACCACAATATCGTCCATATACAGCTGCATCACATCTTCGTTGACTAACTTCTGGAAAATATGGTTAATGAAACGTATGAAGGCAGCAGGTGAGTTTCGAAAACCAAAAGGAGCTTTATTGAATTCGAAAAGCCCTTCTCTGGTGACAAATGCTGTAAGCGCTCGGCTAGCTTCCTCGACGGGCACGTGGAAAAATCCATTTTCCAAGTCCATGGTTGTAAAAAATTTGGCTGCTTGCAACTTCTCCAGGACGTCCTCAATCAGGGGCACAGGAAACTGATCCTGCAGCACCATGCTATTCAGTTTACGGTAATCGACGCATACTCTTAGTGTGTGGTCCTTTTTCTTCACCACGACAATTCTGCTGGCTACGTGTGACGACGATTCACGAACAATACCCTTTTCCAGCCACTCGTTGACTTGGTTTTTAACCGCTTCCGCTTCACCAGCTGATAAGCGACTTGGAGACTGTCGGAATGGTTTGATAATGCCATCCGGCGTGATTTTCAGCTCAATTGGGCACTCTTCATGGGCTGACTGCGTTTGAAAACTATTCTCGATCAACTGCTTCACACTATCACGATACTCTGGCGGGGCTGAAATGACATCTGGATCTTCAAATATGCTGTACACGTCAATAGGATACTCATCTGTGGGTTTTTGTTCCGATTCTAGACTTTGGAACGAGAATCCGTTGGCATCGGAAATCAACTTGAATTTTTTAATAAAGTCATAGCCCAACAGTGCATTGCATTCCATTTTGCAATTTGGTACGACTAAAATTTTATGATCCGTATGCAGCTGGTCAACTTCTATATTAGCATTGAAAAATCCAATCGGTTTTGTGTTTGCATTACCCAATCCACGCAGCATAGACGTACTCATAAAAATTTCCACATTGTTCAGCATTTTCAGCACGGACTCCTTCACAATTGTCACATCCGATCCTGTGTCAATAAGACACTCGACGTTCACACCATTTATAGCAATTGTTTTTAGGCGACTGCGATCTGCTATTACGGCTACTGTCTTGGCGTCTTTTGTGCAATTTTTCGATGTGTGTCCATTCTCATTGCAGCGGAAACATTTTGTCGGAGCGGTACAATTAATTCGCTTGTGCTCAGGTGAGCCGCAATTAAAACAATACTCTTTCTTTTTTCCCGCACCTGACTCTTTATTTATGGACGCCACTGTATTTTTGTCATTGCTCTTTTTGCCACTGTTCTTTTCAACGTTGTTCTTCTCCTCATGTTCATGAACTAGTTCGAAAATTTCATATTCCTCTTTGAGCGCTTTGTACGACTTGCAGCGATACATGGAGCATTTGTATTCGTTTTTTATTTGAAGGCCGTTAACGATATGGCGCAACACTGCTGCTTCTTCAAAATTTCCTGTACATGCCAACTTCTTCATGTGCAACAAGTACTCATGAAATGACTCGGACTTCTGCTTTTTACGATCGCGCAGCAATTGATGAATATCGGCACTGTTCCAATCACGCTCGAACTCTTCGATCAATTTTTCCTTAAGCTCGTAAAAATCACTGACGCACTCAGACTCCAGGAACAGCTTGGCGGCTCCGCACATTTTAGATCTGGCTTGCACATATTTTTGTTTGTCTGATAGCTCATAAGCTTCGGCATTGTGCTCAAAATTTTCAAACCACTTCAATACGGGCACTGAAGATCCGTCAAAATCGTTAATAATTTTTCCAAAATTATCCGCCGTAATCTTTACACGACTATCACGTTGCTCGTCAACTTCAACTTTCAATGTCATTAACTGTATGAGCTGCTGCAAGTTTCTGTTAATTTCATCATTAGACCCTGCAGCTAACGCCATTTCTTCATTTGCATTCTGCATTGTTTCTGCAACTTTTCTATTGAAGTCTTCTTCTTCTTCTTCGTTACCGACATCGACTTCGACTCTCTGCGTTTTTTTATTCGGCGTACGTTTCGGCGGCATCGTTCTTCACGCAACAACAACAACTACTCAGACACAGACAGGCGCCGGCTCGAAAATTGTAACGGGTCTTTCTGTTTTCACACTGCACAACTACGCAGTTTCTGTTCGGCTTTCTTAGATTTTTCGAGACGCGACTGACAACTTGCAACGAGTTTCTGCACCTTTTGGCTTATTATTGTAATTCCTCCGCTTTACAACTGCACAACTTTACAACTTTACCACTTTGAATTACCAACAAAAAAGCCTATTCAGCACGAACTATCTTTTCGGCATCTACTGTATATTGAACACGCGCAAACAGGACTGGTTGAGCCCCCAAATGTAAAGTTATTATTGTAAATGAAAGTATTTATTATATCCCTGATGGGCGATTAATTCAATATGTGCTTAAATGTTTAAAACTTCAAATTAATATCAAAATCTGCGTTCGCGACTTGCTGCTGTTGTTCACTTCAAGATCTCTTACAACTGACTTCTCGCGTTGCCAGCCTGCAATCTACACTGAGTTGGTTACGCCGCGCAGCGTTGCCACAAAACCAGGGTTGCCAGCTCGCCTGTATGTTACCATCTCACATAAATATAAGCATTATATGTGTGTACATAAATAATATGTTAATTGTGCGATGTACTTCAGAGATTCACATGTCAGAAGACAATAAAAAAGAAGTTTGATACATAAAATTTAAATATTGGTTAAAATAACGTGAGATGGACTGACAAGCAAAGTGTTTTCAAATAGAGTGTTAATAAATAGAGTGATTAATTTGGCTAACTAACGACCCTAAAAGATTCTCAAACTATTGTTATACTCATAAGAATTCACTTTCTAGTGTGATTTATGACTAAATTTGAAAATCTTTTCTACTTTGCTTAAACAAAGGGGAAATTTCCAAAATATGTGAATTTCCATAAAACGTATGGAGAAACACACTGTCTATAATAAATAATATAAATAAAAAAATTCCAAAAATTATAACAATTCGCTATTTTGAACTACCCAAAAGATAATTTCTGTTAGGAGTAAAGCAGCATCTCATTTCTTTATTGATTATGCTTTAGAATCAGCGGTGGGCACGGAGTGGCTCCGGGAGCAGCGGCTGCTCCCAACTTAGGTAGACTGTAACAGGGTTGTTGTTGTTGTTGATGTTGTTGTAGTGCTCCCGAATACAGATTTCATGCCCACCGCTGTTTAGAATAAATAACAAATGTTACAATTTCTAAACATTAAATTGTTTTTAAAGCCGAAACCGACTGGAATTCAGCAGTTTCAACCAGTTGGCTTACATACAGGCTGATTCCCTTTAAAAATTACGCTGTCTACGCTCAGAATTCAGCTGTTAATGAGCAGCTCTCACCTCGAATGTGTAGGCAGCAGTTGTCAGTGTAATGTCATGTCGTGGCAGACAATTTACTTCCTGGAGTGTGCTGGATGCTGGAGTGTGTTCTATTGCAAGACTAATTGTGCCTTTAAATCTTGGCAGCCAAGAGCTGCTTTCTGCACATACACAACTGGCAGCAGAATAATTAGGAAAGGCGTCCACCAGGCAAGGCAGATCACCACTTTACTAGATATGTTGCTGCTGCCACTTGCCACTTGCCACACTCGAGGCTGCTGTCGCCGACAATGGGGACTGAATATGGAGGTTAAGCCGGAGGAGGCAGAGCGGATGAGAGTGACGCCGTTTCCTATTAAAAATACACACGTTATGTGCTTGAATATGGCCCTGTCGAGCTGTGGACATGTGATGTGCTGTGGATTGGATCGAAGACGAGGACGAGGACAGCCTGCAACTTGCCATGGATTGGGAACAAAAGGCGTCAGCTGCTGACTTCCCTTTCATTAATATGCGGCTCGGTAAACAGCAGCAGCAACAACAACATCCACATGCATAAATATTGTCTATATATTGTATATAGTCATTTTACCCATATATCGATTTCTATATCTATTACTCAATGCTTAATAATGTTATATATAGTGTTACATATAATTTAAAAATTAATTTAAATGTAAAATAAAATTTAAAAAACTCATGAAAAAGAATCAAAAATCAATTATTTAATAAACAGTCCTATTTTTGAATTAAATATCATAAATGTTTTTATTTTAATATATTTATATTTTAATATTACTCAATGTTTAATAATGATATGTACAATTTAAAGATTAATTTATATGTAAAACAAGATTTAAAAACCTCATGAGAAAGAACAAAAAATTCAATAATTTGTATACAATTTTTTTTTAATTAAATTTCATAAATATTCACAAAAGTACATGTATTTATTCATCTATATTTGTTTATCTATTTAATATTTGTGTCTTCAAATGCATCACATAATCTATCTCTATTTTTAGCTCTCTCTTTATATACAATATATATCTATTTCTATAGCTCAATCCTTCAATATCCTGCCATTGTTCATTGCATTCCATTATCGATTGACAACGAACGACAAAGCAAATATCAAAATCATCAAATGGCCAACGTTGCACCTGCTGTTCCGAGACCTCTTCCTCCCTCTTCTCTTCTCTCCCTCTATCTCTGTCTCCCTCGCCGCCTTTGCTTTGATAGCCAACATAAATTGCATTGTGGGTGGTCGACTAATTGCAGATTTGGCCTGGCCTAAGCTCTAGTTATTCCCGACCGGTGCTTAACTGCAATTTACGGCTTCCAATCTGACCCATTTTCTGGGCAAATGCCTCGTCCAAAGTTGTTCCTATTCGTGTTGCAACTTCAACGTTGGACCCACTGAACCAGTTAGCCAATTATGTTAGCCTTATACTCTCTCTTCAAGCATACTCCAGCTGTATCTGTATCTGTATCTATATGTATCTTTTATGAATATTCTATTTAACTCGTGTTGACCCACAAATGTTTCAGCTTATTGCTTTCATGTTATCCAATTTTTTCGGTGTGACAGCAAAAACTTTCGGCTTATGTCGCATCTGCGCGTCCAATGACAACATTTTGTAATTCCTCTTCTTCTTTTCTACTGTCATGATTTTTTTTGGCAAGCATCCAATGCAATGAGTTCCCTAGGTTGTGCCCCAAATGGAATTATCGCGAATTTAATTAAATGCATCCACCGAATACATTGAGGGATTAAAGATCTGATGAATTCAAAGGCTGATTGAGGATTTTTGTTGGCATAAAGTGGCCATGGTGGACTTTGACATTTACATTTTGGTGTAAACAAGCTTAAAACCAGATTAAATAAGTAAAAAGTGAACATGGAGAGGATTAATTGAGACAGTATAAGTGTTGTAAGAATTATTTTAAATTTGTTGAAATTATGTTTAAATAAAGGAACTACCCCAGTGAAATAAGTATATGTGGATAAATTTAATAAAAAAAAAATTCTTCAAACAATTCTAAAAATTACGGGAAAAAAAATGGTAAAAATGACTATTTTATCATAAAAAATACTAGCGAAACGATTTTTGAACATTTTTTTTTAAACCAAAATATTTTTTGGTCGAGACTCTTCGAGATTCTAAATTTTGTATCATTCAAACGGAATTTAAATGATAAGATTATTTTACGAAATCTGCATCAAACCTTTTTGTTAAAAGTATTTTTTATTTGACTAACTTTATCTACATATACTTATTTCCCTGGGTGTATGGGGCAGTCAAAAGTAGGAATAATGGAGATGAGGAAAGTAATTTAAATAAAGCTGATATTAAATTGTAAATGTATGACGATGTAATGTACGTTCGATGTATCAAAACAGAACACGTAAAATGCATTTGCAATCATTTATCTAAAGTCAATTAAAAAGATAATAACTTGAACAAGTTCAATTGCAAATGCTACTCAACTGTTCATTTAACATTATGTCATTTAATTGCAGAGTGAAAATATATTCAAGTTTATTAATCACAAGGAACCATCGCCTAATTATCAAGGAACTGACATTCCTGACATTATTCGAAGGGAAAGTACAAAAATTGAGTTCGCTTTTTGGGCAATTAAAGATAATGCATGGCATTAAGTTCATCTCCAACAATTACGAGCACTTGGGACTTGGGACACAATTTTACCAGCTACCGATCAGTTGGTAGAGACGTCTGGTTTTTCATCGTGTTCATTATAAAACGCAAATTGCAGTTAATATTACGTAACATGGGTGAATTTTTGTTGTTTGTAATGAAAGCGGAAATTTTGCTATTTACAGAGCTGAATTGTCATGCTCATAATACTCTTTTGTAAGAGCTTATCCAAGTGGATTTGTGAATTAAACAAAAACAAAACTTTATTTCTGTAGTTAGATGATTTGCAAGTGTTATTAATTGGTTAACTCGATATGGACAAGAGTTGTAAACTGTCAACATAATTCATGCCCTCCCGGAAACTTGTCGTCCAGCATCTTTAATGACTCGGTCAATTAAACCACTCATTTATCGAGGTCAGAGTATAATACATATGTATATCGTATGTAAGTCGTAATTAAGTTTTAGATTGTTAACTTTGTAAACATTTGATAGCTGAAAGCAAAGGGAATGGATTAATGGAATTTAACATTAGGTAGATTCTTGCCTAAGTTTTGGAATGAGTGAGTTTGAATTGGACTGGAAAACTTTTGCTTTGGTAATTGAAAGAAAATAAAAATAATAACAATAAAAAATCATCTGCAGGTTGGAAAACTTTCAATACAATTTTAAACAGATTTAAGCCCGCTTTTACAGCTTTGTTATTAACTAGTTGTTACAACGGATTTGATATTGTCACATACATTTGTCAACATATTTACATTGTTGATTAAGTGCAAGTCATTGTCGCGACACATTCGATTCCATCAACGATTTTTGCATAACTTTTCAACCTACATACATCATAGTCCAAAATAGTTGACTGCGTGACGCATTGTCAACTAACGTGACCTTCAAAGCCGGCCAAACGAGTACCATTACCAATGACCACAAACACAAAGACAGACAGCAGCTTATACCGGTTGCAGAAACACTCCCACATGAGATATGAGAGTAGAGAGGGGAGAAGAGACGAAGACTGAGTTGGACACAGTTCAGTTCACAATTGAATACTTATTTGTTTGTCAATATGCAGAAATTGGTTAACTGCTTTGATCGTTGCGAGCTCGTGATTAACGGTGCTTAAGTCCAACTTGGACCAACTGTACATTTTTGCTAATCATCGAGGTCAATGCTTGGCAGATGATGCAGAAACATCTGAAGAATCTCAAGAAGAACAAAGGCATAAAATTCGCCAACAAAAACTCAGCAAGTGGAGCATCAACAACAGACGAGTGAGCTCGACTGTGGAGTACTCGTTAAATGTATGTTTGTTTACATATTAATAAATTTAAAGAAAATAGGTCAGAAAAAATATACAAAATATTTAAATCAATAAATTTGATAAGGCAAAGTATAACAAGTGGGAAAAGCTCTAGTCGAACTCCCGACTACAGGATATCCGTTACTTATTTAAATAAATTTAAAATATTTTTAATTGCATGCTTTTAGGCACTTACATTGCTTAAAAACTTAAATCGGCCATTACCACCTTTCTATCGGTCCGATCTTGTTACGATTTAGTAAAATTATAGGTTTTAGTATTAGTTAACGTTAATTATTAAAAAATTTCTAATATCTTGAAACAGTTTCATATTCATCTCCCGATCGGTTTAAAATTTATTTTAATAATCAAAAGGTTTCTGATGTTCATCATCAATTGATATACTTTATTTGATCCGCTTGTTTCACAGATTGCCACAAAGTCAATATACTTCTTTAACCTTTGGCTACAGAGTCTAAAAAGCCGCACGTTGCGTCCATTCAACTTGAGAAGTGAGTCAAGTCAGTTGCCACCTTTGCGTGCACCCCAATGAAAATAAAAAAAAGAAGCTGCAACATGAAGGGAAGAGAGTCTTGAGTAACATTTACAACAAAGCCAACGATCTTTCGCTCTGGGCGTCATGTGACTTTTTGCACAATTAAAAACAATAATAACCATAATAACACAAAGTAACAACAATGGCGAATTTGTGATTCGAGTGCATCCAACAAAAGTAAAAAAGCACTGAACTGGCTAAGAGGATTAGCTTCTGTCTCAACAGACTTGTAATTCGATACACTCCATCTAACTCCTCGTCGCGTCGTCGTTTTGCTCGGCGAGTCATTTGGGTGGTTGAGTTTGTTGATGGTTGAGGTGGTGCTTCCAACACGTCAACAGTATTGTCTGAAAGGCCCTCTCATTCAGCCTTCAACGGGATTTGTTGAATTCCAAAATCCCCCCAAAGTGTCTGAATTGCAAAAAATGGGGGCACAACGAGGCACTTGGGAAACTTGAGATTGCAGTCTAACCGAAAGTCTACTTAAATGTGCGAAAGTCCACAAAACGAAACCCTGCATTGACCAATCTCAAATTGCTACCGACTTTGGTTCTATTTTAGTACAAGTTATTACTTATATTTTTGTCAAATCATCGCTGGAAAACTTTATGCTTTATTTCATTTGCAAAATTATCTCATTATAACATTAATTAAATATGCAGTTAAAGTACTTTTGAGCACTAGATGAATTAGTTGAGCAGCAACTTTTTTAATTCCAAGCATAGTTTTTGAAAATATTGATTAAAAACTAGTTCATGAATTTCATTTCAAAATATTTAAATAGACTCATCACAAAGCTGCATTTATTATGCAATTCAATACATTTATTTATTTTATTTGTTTAATAAAATGTACATATATAGGTCAAAAAGTCAAATGACTTTATAATCATTAGAAATTCTTATCACAAAATAAATTGTACTACGCTTGTTTATTATACATTGTGTATTTATTTCTATAGAAAAATGCTAAGCGATTATTACGAGTGTTCCCTTGAGGAGAGATTCAAAATTTTAATGGTAATTCTGTTTTACAAACAATAAATGCATTAAAATTTTCAAATCAAACAGTTATGTCAAACAACTTTATCTGAAATAAATCAATCTGAATGAAATCTTTTGATTAATCAGAGTTAATATATAGCATTCATAAAATGTTTCCACAGGCTTTATAGACAATTCAAATTCACTTTTTAATAAGTCTCTTCTGTGTGTTAAAGCCCGGATAAATAAGACACATTTCAAATGTTTAAATGCCTTTGTTGTTATTTGCACAAAAAGTTGGGACCGTACATTGTAAATTTGCCCCAACATAAATGTGTACAAAGTAAACTTAATTGTGCGTGAGTGTGAGTACTCTTTGTAGATTGCTACAACACATGAAACTTAACCGACTTTTCCGGTCCCCGAAGACGATGTTTGTGTTGAGCTCTAGAAGAAAAAAGAACGTGCGTGCCTTCCCTAGAGAGATTATCAAATCATCAATGTCAAAAATAAAAAACGGTCGAGGCTATGTAGCATTACATGAGTTCACATAGATGTTGCTACGTATGTAGTTAGGTACTCATTTCTATATACAACGTAGGTCTAGTGTATAATTCTAATTGTTTAGTTTTCGAAATGTCCGCAGTGTTATCAGCTTGTTGTTTATACAATATATTTTCGTAATTGCCTCGCTTCCAGATACTATGACGATGGGAGAGAATACGGTTTTCTATTTGCGCAAATGTGCCTTCAAAATAATAAGTATCAACAGTAGTTGAAGAAAAACAAGAAAGAAACGTTTTCTGTGGCACACCAATGATTTGATACCCTTAAAAAACAAATATGATTTTTAAAAATGTTTAAGCAACAAAACCTTATTATTCTATTCTATTTAATTTAGTATCAAGAAATAATCATACCCTCTGCTAGAGTATAAAAATTTAGACTTTTTACACAAGAACAATTTGGGAAGACTTTTACTCGTAGAACAGCTGTCAGTCTTCATGTGCATAATTATCTAGAGTCAAGTTCCGACTGGCGGCTGCTCTTATCAATTGACAAATGAAGCACTTTTCACTTACACTGCCTGCAATTATCATTTATCATTCGCCTTTATTATCAGCCCAAATTTATCTCAGACAATGTGCAAATGTATTTCATATGGACAGTCTGTTGTTCTGATGTGAGTTCTAAGAAATACAAAAGGAAATACATCTATTGTATCGATAAACACAAAAAAAACCTCTTTACGAGGTAAAAGTCTAGTGACGAAAACATTTTCATGCCCCAAAATTTCTGATATCCAATTTTGTGACGAATAATATTAAGTTTTACACATAAATTATTTTAAGCAAAATTTTGGCACTCGGCACATTGCACTAAAATGCCTCAATTCTAATACCAAATAAAACTCACTGTTTTGCGCAGTGCCGAATGCAAAAATTTTGCTTAAAATAATTTATATGTAAAACTTAATATTATTCGTCACAAAATTGGATATCAGAAATTTTGGGGCATGAAAATGTTTTCGTCACTAGACTTTTACCTCGTAAAGAGGTTTTTTTTGTGGGATATCAGAAATTTTTGAATAAAACCTCAGAAATTTTGAAATTGCAATATTTTTTGACAGTATATGTAGCTTTGTCAACTTTGATTATTGTTTGTACAAGCTAAAGCAAATTGTCTGGCAACACTGGTCCCCTTTACAAACACACATGCCCAGCGCAAAAGCTATCAGCACTCTTAAACTCTGGGTGCTATGACACTTTGCTGCTGCTATCCTATTCCCATTCTCAGTAAAATGTATGTATTCAGCTAACAGGTAATTTCCGCATTACGCTGCACGCAGTGCAAAAAGCCCTTCGAAATACCTTTTCAACGATATATAGATCGCATCTGTAGCTTCTATCGTTTGGATGCTATGGTGGTTTCAATTTTAGCAGTTTTTAGCGATTTCCCGCTAAACTAGCGATTTTTCGCAAAAGTCGTAGAGCAAACGTTTCTAGATTTTTGAACAGGAACAAGTCCTCATTCAAACATTTAAGCTATCCAAACAAACAAACTGGCTGCTATGACACTTTGTTGCTGCTGCCCTATTCCAATTCAAAGTAAAACGTATATATTCAGTTAATAGGTTATATCTTCCAAACCTATCGGTAAAATTTTTTGTGTCATATATCAAAAAACGCAAAATTTTACAAACTAAAACATATTGAAATTTAAAAAAAATCGTTAGCGGCGTTTTCTCAAAAACCGCCAAAATGTGGGGGAAAATACCTTATGTCACCTGTAGCAATTTACCTATGTACTTTAGAAAAAAAGTTAAAAGGTATGCATAATAGTCACTGTCGCTTGCCTTCGTCGGACGTGTTTTTAATCGCTGTATTGTCTTTTCGAGTTTTCTCTAAGTAAACTATATCGAATCGAATCAGATTTTTTACATTATTCCGGTCATCCTGTGATCGTTATTATCCAATTACAAACTGGTTAATTACCGAAGATAGTGACTTCTTAATTGCAATTTAAATAATCTTTTATTT
This sequence comes from Drosophila recens, assembly GCA_037043495.1. Lineage (NCBI taxonomy): Eukaryota > Metazoa > Arthropoda > Insecta > Diptera > Drosophilidae > Drosophila > Drosophila recens. Next base: position 37,880 of record JBAMBJ010001390.1, on the reverse strand, counting down.
GCTTTTCAATTTGCCTGCATTTGTTGCGGACGCCTAGAGAGTGAAACTCGCGCTCATTTGTTAGCTACTCTTAAGCTGCAATTGCTCTTAACGTGTCGCGAACATCCACACGCATCTATTGTTGCTTTGGCTGCGTTCGTTGCACTCGCCGTTTTCGTTCTTCGTCTCTACGCTCTCGTACTGTGCTGAATTTGCTAACGTTTTAACGGTCATTCGGCTTAACGTTGTTGTTGGTTACTTTTGCTTGCCTGCACTCGAAACGCTACCGCGAACAATCACACGCACAATTTTTGCTGTATTGGACTCTGCACCGTCTCTACGCCTGCGCTACGCTCTTTCGTTTTGTGAGCTTGATTGTAGCGGCAATTCCTTGGCTAGCCCAATATCAACAATCATTTACACATTTGTGCGTCATTTTTCTCCAAATTAACTATGAGCAATTGTTGCGCTGCCAAATGTGTTTTTAATCATAAGATTAATCCACGGCAAGCGCATGTGTTCTGCTGGCTATGTGACAATATTGCTCACACCGGATGCGCTAATTTTGGACACATAGGAGGCCGTGTATTTGACCTTATTAAGGCGCGTGATGGCTTAAACTGGACCTGCTGGAAATGTAGACACATCGAATCGGATATCAGAATCTTTATGCGGCAAACTTTCCTTGAATTTGATGCTCTCAAATCGGCCTTCTGTGAACTGAATGAAAAGTTTCTTGCAACGGAATCTCACTTTAAAATGCTAAAAGTTTTAAGTGAATCGCCCAAACGTAAGAAACAGTGCAATCTTTCAGTTAACACTCAGTTCTTATCTCTTCCAGCCAATGATGCGACCTCGTCGCCTGTTTTTACCCCTACATTGCTGACTGTAAGCCAATCGAACTTCACCCCAACTTCAGCTGCACCTGGTGTCACAACTCCTACACCCGGATTATCTATTCAACCATTAACGGGCGTGGATGATACAGTTAATTCAAATGAGCCTTTGTCATCCCCTAAAGCATCTAACACTGCTGATGCTGCCAATGCTGTAATTGTTCCTGCACCTAAAGCTGATGATCCTCATAATGATGCTTCGAATGTCGGCAATGTTGACCACATTTCTGCCGAGACAAATACGGCAACTGCTGCCAATGGGGCCCTTACCAACAATGGCAGTGTTGCACTGACTGCCGTTCCACCACTGTCGTCGATTCCTCCAATGGCACCTATGGTTCTTTCTGCAGTTCCACCACGAAAGTCTATTTTTGTATCTAGACTTGCCGCAGACGTCACTGAAGATCTGGTCAGGAGCCATATTTGCCAAAACCTAAATTATGGCATACCGGAGGAAATAGGCGTTTCTAAATTTTCTTTTAAACATAAGCGCGAAATCGCTTCTTTTAAAATTTCGTTGCCTGAACGCCTAATGAAATCTGTTTTGGAACCTGCATTCTGGCCTCAGCACACTATTTTGCATGAGTTTGAATTCAAAGCGCAAAAGCCTCGATCAAGGCGCCCTCCTAAGATGCCCGATGTTGCATCAACCTCATCGGCTAGTGCTCCAAAAAACTAAATGCTTCTTACATTTTACACTACCAAAATGTTAGAAGTCTACTTGGGAAACTTAACAAACTTTTTATTAGTAGTGCAGCTTTCGAAGCCGATATTATCGTTTTTACGGAAACATGGCTTACTCCCAAAGTCAATAGCTCCGAACTGTTTGTTGATAATTATTTAACATATAGACTTGATCGTCCTACTCGTCGAGGTGGCGGAGTACTCATATCTGTCAACATTAACTTGCCTTCTGAACTTATTCCTATACCTATTGACTCGGGTATTGAATTTCTGGCCGTAAAAGTCAAATTGCAATCTTGTTTTTTGTTCATTACATGTTCCTACATTCCTCCTGGTTCTGATAATACTGTTTATCTCAATCATTCACGTGCTATTTCTGAAGTTAATTCATTTCTTTCTGATCCTGACTATCTATTTACCCTTGGCGATTTCAATCTACCTCACATTGATTGGAAGGTCTTTGATGATTCAATTTATCTCACCCCTTCATCACAGCATGATTTCATTGACTTATTGCATGATATGTCTCTGTTCCAGATTAACCATGTCTTAAACAGTTTAAATCGGCTACTCGATTTGGTTTTCGTAAGCTCGTACAATAATTGCCTGGTAACAAGCACATCTCCTCTCTCTGTTCCTGAAGATATATATCACCCCACTTTGCAAATAAAACTTCAGCTTGATAATGCAGTATGCATTGACAAGTCTTTGAGCTTACCTAAATCACGTTGTTTTCGTAAGACCAATTATACAATGTTAAATAATATATTATTAATGACAGATTGGTCTTTTTTGAAAACCTGTTCAAACATCAATGATGCTGTCAATCTTTTCCAAAGAACTTTAGATACTTTACTTGATAAGTGCGTACCTTACACTGAGTGCCCCCCTAGCCCAAGCCGCTCACCGTGGTTTACAAGGGAACTGACAAATTTAAAAAATAGGAAAGCTAGGCTTTTTAAAAAATATCAGAAGACTGGCTCACTTGTATGTTTTTCTAAATTTTCTGTGGCTAGAGCTAACTTTGCTCTCCTAAACAATAGGTGCTATCAGAGTTACCTAGCCCGTTGCAGGCAAAATTTTAAAAAGAATCCAAAGAAATTCTATGCTTTTGTAAACTCAAAACGTAGAACATCATCTTTTCCATCCAGTATGTCACTTAATAATGTTACACATGACGATGACACTGAAATAGCTAATCTTTTCGCGACATTTTTTCAAGAGTCATACTCCTGCCCTAATGAAATTATTTCATATCCTTACAACATAAGCAGTTCTTGCTCTATCTTTTCTCCGATTTTTTCGAGAGAGCATGTTTGTAATTATATGAAAGCTTTGAAACCAACTTTTTCACCTGGCCCTGATGGTATCCCAAGCTGCATACTTAAGTACTGTGCTGACACACTGTGTGTTCCGCTTAATATTCTTTTTACTTCATCAATATTAACTTCTTCTTTCCCAAATGTCTGGAAGTCCTCTTTCATAATTCCTCTTCACAAGAAAGGAAGCAAATCTTGTGTAGAAAATTATCGTGGCATTTCAAAACTTTCCGCAATCCCGAAATTGTTCGAACAAATGTTTGTCTGTCACCTACAACACCTTTGTTATTCCATAATAAGCCCGACACAACATGGTTTTATGAAACGCCGTTCAACTACCACTAACCTCTTGGAATTTACCACTCATATCAATAACGGTTTCTTGAATAAAATGCAGACTGATGTTGTCTTCACAGACTTCAGTAAGGCATTTGATAAAGTTAACCACAGTCTTCTTATTAAAAAACTAAATATGCTTGGCTTCCAGCCAAATCTATTGTTGTGGATTGCTGATTACCTGGTCAATAGAACTCAGAGGGTATTGTTCCGAAAATCACTTTCAAAGGAGATTGACGTTACATCTGGGGTGCCGCAAGGGAGTCATCTTGGTCCCTTTCTTTTTAATTTATTTATAAACGACCTTCCCCAAGTCATAGAACATGCAAAGGTCCTCATGTATGCTGACGATGTAAAGCTGTGCGTCTCATACGATAACCCAATTTTTCATCTTCAGCTTCAGGATGATATAAATTCTTTAAATAACTGGTGCTCTGTTAATGACTTGATCCTTAACCACTCTAAATGTACAGTTATGTCGTTTTTTCGCTCTAATGTATGTATTATGCCTTACAAAATTGGTACCGCATTGCTTGAACGTATCTCGTCCGTTAATGACCTCGGGGTATTATTTGATAATAAATTATGTTTCAATGAACACATTACTACCATGGTCAACAAGGCCAATAGTAATCTTGGATTCATCAAGAGATGGTCTAAAGAATTTGATGACCCATACACCACCAAGTTACTTTATATGTCACTTGTGCGTCCCGGCCTTGAATACTGCTCTTGTGTTTGGAGTCCACAGTACTCAGTTTATCAGGGAATGATTGAATCTGTGCAAAAAAAGTTTTTGCTGTTTGCTCTTCGCGGCCTAAATTGGAATGCTAGTTTGAGGCTCCCTTCTTACGCTAGCAGATTGTTACTGCTCGATTTACCATCACTTAAAGATCGTAGGACTTGTCATAGTGCCATGTTTCTGTTTCACCTGATCAACGGTACAGTTGACTCTTCGGAGCTCCTGTCTAATTTAAAGTTTGTTGTTCCATCAAGAACTACGCGAAATTATAAGCCATTATATTTGCGTCGTTGTTTCTCAAATTATGAGCTTCATGATCCATTTTATGTTTTGTGTTCAACCTATAATTACTTATATCCAGCTATTAATGTTCATTGTACTGTACCTAGCATAAGAAAATCTATTATGAGCTTTTTAAAGTAAATTATTTTTAAAATGTTTGTTTGTAAATTATTTTTGTTAATGTCTGCACTGCCGTCCACTTCCTTGCTGTGAGTTGGACCATAGCCTTATAAAAAATTGTCCCAACGGGTCGGAGTGCAGACTGTTGTTTGCTCCAATTTTGTATCTTTCGCATTACTGTTCTTTGTTAATGTTTTTTGAAATAAATAAATAAATAAATAAATAAATAAATAAATAAATAAATAACAGCCCTCCAAAATACCTTTTCAACGATATATAGATCGCATCTATAGCTTTTATCGTTTGACTGCTATAAGGGTTTTAATTTTAGCGGTTTTTAACGATTTCCCGCTAAACTAGCTTTTTTTCGAAAAAGTCGTAGAACAAACGTTTCTAGATTTTTGATCGGGAACAAGTCCTCATTCAAACTTTTAAGCTAAATCTACGCTTTGATACAAACAAACAAACAAACAGACTGACTTTTCATCTCATTTTCGGAAGGCCCCTAAAAATTTCAAAATTAATTATTTTTTGAACCAGTTGTCCGATTTTGATGATCGAGGTGTCATTCGACGCGTATTTTTGATGAGAATTGTAAAAAATTCAACGAAAATTCAAAATGGCTCCAACGGCCCCATTAGCTCCAATAATTTAAATTTTTCCCCTCCCACTTACACCTGTTTATCTCACGAACCAGGTGAGTTTTCAAAAGTCTTAGTATGCACACTTGTAAGTTTAATTGATACCTTTCGATCGGTATAAAACTCGACCTGATCGGACAGTCATAGCAAATCTTCCATTCTTCCTGTGTATATATGCTAGTCGCCTTCGCACCCTTCGTGCTGCTTTCGTCACTAGCGCGGACAGCCGTCCGCAGTGATTGAATTAATATGATGCCTGATACAAGCAAATTAATAGAGTTGATCAATCTGTAGACAAAATATGTTGCTGATAAAAGTTGAAGAGAAATTAAAAACAAAGTTAAAGCTCATTAAATAAGTTACCAATCATATGAATTATACCCAAATCAATTTACCCTTTAAGTTTGGCCTATACAGGGTATATTACGGTAGTTAAAAGGCGAGTTTAACTTTGTGAAAGTCCATAGTTTGTCTCTTTAAATGCTTCACTAGTAACACAAAAAGCCACAGAAGATATAAAAACGCGAATCATCAAAGCGAATAAAAACCAAATAAGAAAAACAAGTTTGCAAATTAGCTTCCTGTATAGACATATGTATGTATGAATGTACATGCATAAATAAAAGTGAATACAGTCAGGAACAAACAATGAATGCATTGCGAATCCAAATTTAGTTTTGTCGCTTGCAATCATTTTACACAAATTACAAATTAAAATTCTAAAAGTGTGAGAACAATAAATGAATGGAAAGAAACGAAACAATTAAACAGCAATGAATTAAAGTGAATACAAAAAAAAGTGAATAAAAGTAAAACCAAAGTCTAAGACAGACAGTCAGACAGTATGACTGGACACTTGACGTTGAGTTTGTTTCGAGACTCAAACAAGTTTCTGTTTTTGGTACTTTTTTAAGTGGCTTTGAAAACTTTTTTTTTTTTTTGCTGGTTTTTGTTTTTATTTAGCTTTAATGACCTTTACCATTTTAGCCAAAAGTCAAGCACAAACACACACATCGAATACTTAAGAATAGTATTTGATTGTGAATGTTGGCAAAACTTTGTCGAACTTTGCGAAGAAAACTGTAGAGATTGTTACTTAATTTTTATATTGGATGACATAGGCTTTTCATCAGTCTTTCATCCGGCATATGCTTTAGGTTCAATGTCCGCCCAAGAGACAAAGCCATAGAGAGAAGAACTAGACAGAAAGAGAGAGCGATTGATTTGAGTGCGTGATCCGCATCAACATTGACATCGAGAGATACTGATAATCGGAGATAGAGATTGAGACAGTGGAATAACCCAGAAAGGACGTGACATCGACATCTTCGCACTGATAAACATATAAGTACTTAGTTTGAATGCATTATAAAAATTGAAAAAGTACGCCACATTTTGCATGGCAATTAGTTTGCCATAGACTTACGTCAACTTCTTAAAGTCTTACATAAGTTAAAGAACTTGAAAGCAATAAAATTCACTGCTGATTCAAGAGTTTCAACTTCCATTCGTAATGCTCAAGGTCGAGAAATCAACAGCTTTACTTTCACATTTGACAAAAGTTATGTTAGCTATGAGTTAATAGTGCTGCTATTAAAATTTATATGTTACTCTAACTTAATTGTCACTTTGCAATTAGCGAATGTCAAAGTTCAGGGTAATTATCATCAAATTATGTTTCCAGTGAAATTTATGTGTGTGTAAGAAAGAGTTATGGTAATTATATCTTGCAATACAAATATAGTAATTGCCAACTTGTCAACTTATCAGCTATTTACAGAATGTTAACAGTATGTAATCAGACAGTAACATCTCTCTATAAAAAAATATATCATTTAAAGCAGCCGCTGCTCCCGGAGCCACTGCGTGCCCACCGCTGTTTTAAAGCATACTTTTGAGCAACTTACGCCCAAGATACACTCACTAGAAATGTAATTTTGCCGTTTTTAATGCATTTTATAAAGCCGTGACGTCAGGTTTCAAATCAATGCAAATGTGGGCACAACAACGTCGTAAACCGAATGCGCACAATCGCTTCCCTATCACAAAATACTATATACATAAATATATTCGTATGCCTATCGATATCAAGGTCTTTACAGCACCACTTGCAGCTTGACGTCACAGCTGTGTCTCTTTATTTTCCGTCTTCTTTTGTTTTTTTTTTTAATAACAACTGCAATAAAAAACTAAGTAGCAGTTGTGAATTATTATGCATTGTTTTGATTGCTTACTGCGTATCAAATGATCTTGAAATTTAACTTTTTTTGGTTTAATCTAAAGTGACTTTTACAACTGTCAGCTGGAAAAATTATTAAAATGTGCGTCAATTATTTGAAAATGTAAACAAACGTGCGGCTAACCATTGTTTGCACATTTCTTTTGGTTTTGTTTATTAAATATGCATAAATTTCGCTCTTTTTTCTCTTTCTATATAATATACATAATTAGATTAGCACTAAAAATGTTAAAGAGAAACCAAAAAGACACAACGATGACAGTGTTGAAATGTGTGTGTATCTTGACACGTGTTCTCTGTGTGTGTTTGTGTGTGGGCACCAATACGAAAATAACTTTTAGCTTACACACACACAAACACACTCACACACTCGCTTGCACAGCAACAGACAACAAAAGCGTTGTAGGAGGCTGGCAACACGGCGACACGGACCGCATTGAGATTATAAATAAATTTACCATAAAGAAAAAAATAAATAAGAACAACAACAGAAAATGCGACTAACAAAAGCAAGAGAGAGACACAACAATTGCCCTCAACTCATAATTTTAATAATTACACACGACAGTTGATTAATTGCAATAAAATCTGCGTGGGCTCAGATCAGGATTCAATAACCATGAATCGTTTCATTAATGAATTCTCGGCAATCATTGAACTTTTGAATGAAAAAGAATAAAAGGAAAGGCATAAAGAAAGTCACTTTGTCATCTTATTGAACTGTATATTCATAAACTATATCAATCTGACGAGATTGAACAGGACTTTTTCCTGGATAAAATAATTTAACACTTTTTTTTACCTTTCATTCAATTTAAAAGTAGGTAAAAAATAGAATTTAATATTTACAGAATTTATATTTGATTTAATAGAATTTAAAAAAAATGTTGACAGTTTCCAGCCAGGACAAAGAATTTTATATAGATAGATACAACAGCTACGATATCAGACCATATCAACCTTACTATCAACTATGCCTCTTAGTCGTTCAGTTAACAGGGTATATTTTAATGAAAGCTGTTGTCACTGCTGCTGTTATATGACCTCCTACCAGTTACGTGTCTATAAATGGTATTTACCAAAGAAAAACAAACAGGGAGTGAACTGATTAGAAAGACAAAGAAACTAAACATCTCTCCTGAGCAAGTATAATCTCGATTCTAGATTCTAGACTTCTCGACTCACCACTAAAAGCTCTGCTGAGGCTAGTAAGTGTTTGTTTGTGCAACTTGAGATATTAACGCACTGTTTTGTTTACACTAAAAAGCTAAAAATAACCTCAAGCTGTAAGGGATTAGCTGAAGGAAGATCAGAGAAGTAGAATCTAGTACAGAAATGCAACCGCACAGTTTGCACTCAATTATCTCGGCAAAGCACAACAAACAAACTTTAAAAATAACACCACTAAGTAAATTTCATTGTTACCCGCTATGTTCAGCTGAAAATCTGTTTTTTTATTTTATTATCTGGGTTATTGTAAAATGTTCTTAATGATTGGAGAAGAATCTATTAGACTTTAGGAGAACTTGATAAAAATTTGGAATCATGCTACTTACAATCTAAATTAAATAAATGTAGCTCTTACAGTTTTCTTAATGAATCAGTTATTCAACCAATAAAATATCAAATAACCACAAATGTTTTCAACAGACACTAAAGTCTACAACAAGTCTGGGAAACCACAAGAGAAGTAAACAATAAAAAACTTTAATAATTATTATTGGCAATTTTTATTAATGATTCTCACATCCCAATATGACACAGATTAATAGCAACAATTGTAAAGCTTAAATTCAAGCGTTAAATTTCCCAATCTGTTATTAACAAATTTGTGAATAAATATCGAAATGTGCAATTTAGATAAGTTGTTGTTGTAATTGTCTGGCATTTATTATCATCTCATTTCCTGCATGAGAAAGGTTGTTACTAGAAAAATGCACAGCAAATTTTTTTTAAATCGTTTTAATTGCTTTTCCCATGCGAAAAAAGGCGTTGATGTTTTCCCAAATAACTTATGGATAAACAACACGAGTTGCATATACATGTTATTGCTGAACAAGGAAAACAACAACAACAACAGCAACATAAAAGTGACCTAAAAAATGGTCAAATTCAAACATGCGACAAAAGTAACACAATCACAAAATTTCGCTTCATGTTGTGCCCATTTAAAAATTAAATAAATAGGTGAATAACTGCGCCCTAAATCTGTACAAATGATAGTTGACACACAGATACAGATATGTACACTCAGGCATAGATATAGATACATAGATACACAGAGCTACGCACTAAAGTTGAATTTTTTGTTGTAGTTTCTTTGAACTTACACGAATTTTATTACTATTGTTTGTACTCTTTTTTTGTCATTGTTGTTTTTCGTAGTGTCACCCAAGAGACATGAGTGTAAATATACCCTGCAATTTATAGCTGATAAGGGGATATGCAATCTGATATTTTTGAGGGGAAGTGAGGTGACCTCATAAATTATACTAATTTATATAATTTAATAATTGTTTTACAGGGTGTGTTTTCTTTATTTTCAGAGTGAAGTAACTTAAAAACACTTTGAATAAATCTCACTATTTTAATACTATGAGCAAAAGTCAATTACAGGGTATTCTACAGTCAAACCTTTAGCTAACACTATTCTACCTGTTTCTTTTTTTTGGGTGTTGTTTAAAAATCACGCATTGTTTTTATTATTATTTAGTCAGCGTCACCTGCTTTCTCCGCTCGCTGAGAATGAGAAAAGAAAACAAAACCCGATTATGAAAACGAATTTGCTTAACCCCAAACACAAATAAAATCGCACATCTAGTGTTGTACCCTGGGAATTTTTAATCATACGATTTAGTCGTATTTCAATTGCTATTAAGGCATCTAATTAAAGCGTCAGACAAAGTTTTAGCCTGAAACTCATATAAATTGTAAGCAGTTTGTAAACTGAAAAATTAAGTACGTTAGCTGAACTTATTTTTATGTGGTTTTAATGGCCACTGAAATGGAAATTTTAGACATGCGGCTAAAAGCCAAACACATCAAATAGGCTAAGCAAATTAAAAAAATATTCCAAGTGCTTCTTGTTTTTTTTAAGATCACTTCACTTCGAGTTCTACAGTTTTGTTTACACTAAAAATTCTTAGATTTAACGATCTATTAGAATGGAAGCAAGCTATAAAAAGTACACCATGATATTGCAGAGGTTTTTCTGATTTTTATATATTAACCGAAGAATTGTTAGATCTCTACAAATATCATATCATACTTTCATTATGCAAGTTTCCTTATAACTGATATTATATCATCTGCTTTTTTTCTTGGGAAAATGTTAATTTAAAAATATTTCCTCCACGCCCAATGCACAAGTTTCCCAATTTTATAAAGAAAAATTGCGCGCGCTTTTACTCATAATTAAACAATAGAAAAACTCATTCGATGATTACAACAAAATTATAGTCGTTATATAACTTAATTGTAGTGTTGGGCTGACCGTAATAGGCCTATAAGAAAGAAACGATAATGAAACCAGGGAAAACTTGAGTTTTTTAATAATGGTATCATTGATACGAGATGAAGTAAACATTGATTGAATGTTCTGTGGAGTTTTGGCTTTTGCCAGTTGAATGGCCATAACGGAAGTTTTGTGGCTTGACAAACAATTTTCGGTAGCCTGAAGTTTTTCCATTAGGCCTGTTATAATCGATTTTCCACACATTTTCCATGCCATGATTGTTTGGCAACAACAAAGAAATAAAAGGGAAAAAACACAGCAGGCCAAACATTCTGCTAGTTTGTAAAGTTATTCGTTTATCGAATGAGTGTGTGAGTGAATAAATGAATGAGTGTATGAGTGTGTGTGTGAGTTTATGAGTATGTCGTGTTCCGTCGAATATTTTCAACTGACGTGCTGGGAAGCTTAAGCTTTAGCTTTCAACAATCGTTGGTCTTGTAACTTTGAGCTCAGAGTTTGATTGATATTTGGTGCCACACTCTTTTATAACAACAATTTTGGGCTTATTTCGAACGGTTAACCGTTTTCCAAATCGAAAACAAATCACGTAATAACCAAAACAATGTGAAATCAATCCATTGAAATGCAAATGACACAGTTTCCTATACGAAGTATCAAAAGTTTAACCAGCTTGCGAAATTTCTTGTTGACACTTTTGAAATGTACACAAAATTGCTTTCATGGCCATATCGCAGCAATGACGGCAGTAATGAATTAAGTAGTTCAAGTATCAAGTAGAATAAACACAAATAACAAAACAATAAAAACAAATAAAAACCATTATAAATTATATAAAAATACTGATTAGGTTGAAATTAATCACAGTGGAAATTTAGATTGCCAATTTGAATTTATTTTGAAAATTCTTCTCTAATAAAAGTGGATTCATTTAAAAATCTATGAAATCAAAAATTAAATAAATTGAGAATTATTTTCAATTAAGTAAAGACAATTTAATTTATTAACTGAGCTAAAGGATTTCTATGATTACAGTATATCTAAAACTAAATCTAATTATGTTTAATTATATAGAAACACTCACCGTTCATATCATATTTATGAATTGTATGAATATATCGTTATATCCTTGGACGATCGATCGTTGACAGCTGCACAGTTATCAGCTCAAATAATTGAACACGTTTTTGTCTTTTTTCCTTTTTAATTTCTTGTTATTTTTGCTTGCAATTTCATGCGCATTTTTTGAATGTTTGTAAACAAATTGTTGTTGTTATAATGCTACTTTTTATCTACACGTGTATTTGGCATTCATAAAAATAAAGTATTTCTGTTTGTTTGTTTTTGCTGAAAAGATATGTGGATGGTTATTTATTGCAATTCTTTAGAAGATATTTCAAAAATAATTGTTTAGATCACGCCAAATGTGGTTTACCACATATTTAATGGGAAACACACACACTCAGGTGTGTGTGTATGCGTGTGCGTGTCAGAGCGAGAGAGACGCGGTTCAATGAGCAACTCGAGCAAACAAGCGAGTGAGCAAATGAGCGAACGAAACGAAATTGACGAACGAAGCCGAACGAAGCCGAACCGGTTTACTTAGTGTATCTTAATGGTACCAATGAGATACACAAACACCGTTAGATCCGCGTCTTGCGACTTGTGAGTTGATTATGTTGATTTTTGCATTTTTTTTCGGTTACGTGCAAAGTTTCGGCAACTGCTCCGTCAGCTAATTGCGAGCTCCAAGACACGTGGGGAACTGGAACAGTGGAACAGCGGACCAGAGAGTGAGCGGAAACTAGTGAGCTTGCCCCAACACACAAGATAAAAGGGGGAGGGAAGGGAGGGAAGGCATCTCGATTCAGCCAACCGCAAGAAATGGCAACAGCTGCATGAATATTGGGCCACAATTGAATACACAACTACATAAATATATACATATAAACAATTACACACTCAAATGCTTCTGTGTGTGTAAGAAGTTACCAAATGAAATCATGACTATTGTTTTTTTTCTTTTATTTATAAATAAGGTGCAACTGTTTTTTACGACTGAAATATTGTTAGAAAGAGGCCTAGCTACAAAAGGCTTTCAGTTTGTACAAAACTTTTAAGCTTGTTGTGAAATTATGCGCAAAGAAATTAGCTTAGGCTGTATCTTAAAACTATCTCACTGGGTATAGTTTTAAGATACAGCTATAAGATAAAATTATATCTCTCTGGGTATAGTTTTAAGATACAGCTTACCATACAAAATCTTTGATTTTAAGCGACAATTCTATGCAAAAAATTTCTCATAATTTCTTTTTCTATTGGATGTAGAATATTTTTTTTTAATCAGAGCACGCTTTATATAACTATCAAAATCAATATTAAAACTTTTAAGTGAAAAGAATTTAATTTTAGAATAATAGAGCTATAAACTCTTAGAACTATAAAAAAGGTACCTATAATGAGATTTATTGGGTTAAACTATTTTTGGCAAAATATCCTTAAATATGTAAGATTTTTCATTGTAAAAATAATTACTTGATACACTGTTTGTTTATCTAAAAATGAGTATGATCCAATAATATTTTATAAATACTTGTGTCACGTTTTATCCTATTGCTAATTTCATTAAATTATTTAATATTCTTTCTCTTATTTTGAGCATGTGTAGATCCAACTAAATGCTAAATGATGACTAAGTAGTTTACTGTTTAGAGAACAGGTAGTAGCATATGTGACAATGTGTGTGTGTGTGTGTGTATCTACAGCTGTATGTAAGTATCTTAGTGTGAAACCAGTTTGACTTTTTTGTCGCTCAAAACTGATTGCAGTTTGTTCAACGACTTGGACAAACAAGAAAACCGCTAACTTTTGCCATGACCAAACTCGTAAACTCGTTATGAAACGAAAGTGGACAAGGTGCTAAACATAAGTAGAATCAGATGTTCAATGAGTCAATACAAGTATTATGTTAAGACAAAGAGATAAACGTAAACTCTAAACGAAATTAGTAAAGTTTGAACACTAAATATTTAGCTAGTGATAAAATGCTTTCTAGAACCCAGGCAAACCCATTAATTCTGAGATTAGAAAGGAAAAATCATATATTTATTTTTGTATCTTGTATCTTGTCTTAAATGAAGTTGAACTTTGAACAGTCAAAGTCCAAAAATTTCTACTTCTTAAGCGTCTAAATTTATGTTAATAAAGTGAAAACAGTATTTTGGATGAGTTGAAACAAATGGGAAATAGTATAGCCGTTTGTATTCCATAAAAGATTGACAACCATGTAAAAATGGAATTCAAAGCTACCAAAAAAAATATTTGTTTTCTTCTTTCTGTGTTATTCGAGAAAGTAAAAGCTGTGACAAAATTACAAGTTTTACAAACATATTTCTAAATTGTTCTTTTTATTTGAGTTTTAAAAATAATTCCACCATTTTTGAAATAAATGGTAATATATTAGACAACATCTGAATGACATTTTAAATAGCCAATAAATATTCTAAGACCTCTGGAATGGTTAATTAAATTTTATGACTTTAAATTCGCTTGACTTATCGTGACTTTTGGAATTTGTAAATAAATTAATACAATTCTTTTTAAAATGATAATTCGAATATATTGGAAATACACACAAGAGCACAGACATAAGTCTATATACTAAAGGTGGCTCCAATTATGATATGTGAATTCTGTCTATTGTGAGGCATTTTTAGCACATATCCGACAATATTCATGCATTGCAGGCATACATTTGTTATGTCTGTATCTGTATATGTACTCGTAAGTATATCGATAAAAGGGTACTTAAGTAAATACACTTACTATGTATTTAAAAAATATGTATTGTAGCATGAATTGCCATGGCCAAAGCACTTAGAGTATACTAACTTATAAATTTGATCGTCGGTCGAGCAAAGAACGATTATGCAAATATAAATCAATTGACAGGCAGCTATAAATCAAATGAGAATGCTCGACAGGAAGATACCCTGTGTTAAGTGCCAAGATGAATATTATATAAAATATATAAATTACAGTCGAACTTCCCTAACTCGAATTTTCTCTAACTAAAACAAAATCGAGTGGCAATAACGAGCCAATTTCATACAATTCTGCTTTCCTAACTCGAAGTCTCCCTAACTCGAACTTTTTTCTCGGATAATGGTGATTCGAGTTAGGGAAGTTCGACTGTATTTTTAAACATGCCTGTTAAATTTCGATGAGAATTTCTAATCAACTAAATTATTTTTGGAAATAATATATAGTTCTCTGTTGAAAAATTTGTGATTATTTAATGATTACGATTACAAAAAATCAGAAATATTATAAAATTATTACAATTATTCAAAAATAATCAGAAATAATCAATAATATTTATTTTAGGTAGTCGGATTAGTTTTGATTATTTTCTGATTATTTAATCGTAATCATTAAATAATTGGGCAAGCCGAAAATAATCGTAAATTAATCATTAGTTCGACTTTTAAACAAAAATAATCTAATTACTAATGACTATGATTAATAATCATTACTTAACAGGTATAATTTATACCCCATTGTATGTAGTTTATAGTGGTAGGGTATTCAAAAAAGCAACTCATGAAAAGGCGACAACAAAGAAAAACCTTTGGCGATGTGGGGGAGCAGAAAAAGAACTAAAATGAATCTGTAACAAGTGCGCTACACATATGCATACATACATATAAACATGCTCATATACATATGAGGAAACCCACATTCAAGCACACACACACACACAAACACGCACATGCAAATAAACATCTGTATGGGATGTAATGTACAGCTGTAAGGCAAAACAAGTCTTGTTGGGGGCAGCAGGACGGGAGCTGGGAGACCCCTTGGCTAGCCAGACAACAACACAGAAGACAAGAAGAAGAAGACGCAACACGCTATACGTATACATAGGTGTATTGTATGTGTGTAAGTAGATGGTGCTTGTAGTGGTAAGAAGATTAAATGCTTGAAATCACCTTGCATTGATAAATTTCATTTTCATATTTATTTCATTTCTCTCTTTTTCCTTGTTTTTGCTGATGTTGCTTCTCATTATGCAAAGCCTTTTGTTTTTGTTATTGTTTTGCAGCTCTCTTTTAAGGTTGCTTTCTCGATGTGTACACGTGTATACCAAAACACAAAACACAATAATTCATACAAACATATCACACACATATCTCAATAAATGTCTGTTTGTATTTTGTTGATTTGCAGTTGCATCACTTTGTGGATTTTTAAACCAAATTCGCTGCATTTTGCCATGTCATTTTTGCCTCCTTGGCTTTATATAAATCAATTTTATTGTTTTAGCTTTTATTATTTATAATTAAAATTGCAGTTGTTATTATTATGTTGTTGGGTGATTGACCCTTTAATTGCACATGATTTACGTTTGCTTTTATCACACCGTCACACTCTGACACACAAAATGCACGCACGCACACACACACACACACGCACACGCATACGAACGGGATGCAGTGCATAAAATCAATTCAATTTTGTTGTTTACTCTTACACGCAAATTTATCAAATTACAAGCGCTTCGTTACCTTTTTACACGTAAATGTACAGAATTAAAAGCTTTTCTTTACCTTTTTCGGTTGTGACTTTAACGAGTTTTGGCGCTTCGCGTATGTAATGTTTAAACAAAATAAAGAGCGTCAAGTTGGCAGATTTATTTATGCGCATCGAAGTTACGCGCACCACGACCGACGACCGTTGCGTACGAAATCCAACTGAGTACTAGCGGAAGCATCGATGTCTTGCTGATGATGTTTACAAAACATCGGAACCATCGGTTTTTGGTAGGCCACTATCGAATGTTTTTGGATACAATAAAAATAAACAATCCTGATAATTACAACTCTCTAATAAATTGGATAGAAAGAATTTTAAGATATTATGAGAAATGTGTTCAATACAATCCCTCTTTCAGATGAGATTTACAGATTTAAAAGCCGTGCTCGAAAAATTTATGTGCCGTTCAGCAAACATCGAAGCATCGGAAACAACACACATCTCTAATAAATAAATGCATTAAACAGCTGATTGCATGGCAAAAAGAAGGTGGCAATCTTGGCAAGTGTGGCAGAAATGACAAATTTAACTCTTTTCAGAAATGATGGTTAAATATGGTTTTTAAAATTAATTTTAAAGCTAGAGTTTTGAAATTTTCGCAAGACTTTTTTTTTATATTTTTGTAGATATTTTTATTTTTTTCCTTAGGTGTTCTTACTAATTTCTAAATTTCTTCACCATGCGAGAAGTGACTTGCCCCAAACCAACCTTAACAGGAACTTTATTATTTTAAAAAATTTATAATTTTCTTGGTTTATTAAATTTGTAATTTATTTTATTATTATAAATAAAAATATCCATTTGAGAAACGACACATGAATTCTTCTTCGATGGTTTGTTATTAAACATCGAAAAACATCGATAAAAGGAAATGTCGATTTCTTTATCTGTGTTCCGTATGAAAATTCAAAATATTAAAAAAATAATTCTACCAGTGCTGCCACTCAATTTTCCCGTCCAAACATTACCATGTGGCAGCCTTACCATCACACAGTTAACGTTCGCAGCTAACTTCATGTTGCGCAATTTAGCGTGCGCAGCCAACTTCATGTGTATTATTTAAGCAGAGCTCTGTTAAGTCAAATTTCCCGCCATATTTTGTGCAACGGAATTTTAAAGTGAAAAACAAATGAATTATGTGTTATTATTATATTTAATGTGTTGGCTTACTATTTATTTTGCTTATGATATACTTATTGATTAAAATAGACATACAAATAGCATACAATTATTGATGAGACCATTTCTTATACTGACTGATTGGTTTCAAGTGTAAAATCAATCGGCAGTGTTACTTTTTTAACTTCAGTCGCTGGTTTATAGATTACTTTGGGTCTCTGCATCATTTTTGCCATTCGATGGCTCACTTGGGGGCACATAGAACCACCAGGCGCCAAAGAAGAACAACACTGAGCAGAGTTTTCCAATTAAAGCCAGTAACCACATGTACCTGAAAGGAAAGAGAGTTAATTCAAGTAAAACTGAAAAGAATTGATGATCAATCAAGACTTACCGACTTATGTAGAAATTATCATAGACTAAGCAAGCACCGCCGGCTTGATCATCGCAGGATTCATGCCACAGCACGCAGGACTCGTCGATGAGAGCGCCAAAAATCAAAGGAGCCGGAATTGTGCCCATCAAACGCACCTTGATCCACTGCAGTCCCAAGGCAAAGGAACGCTGCTCGTCCTGCACGCATCTGTAAAGGGAATAGGAATGCTTAGAAAACTATACACAGAAAAAAAAGCCGTTCTAAAATTAAATCGAAAATACTTAATTTAAGCCTGCATTTTTTAAGTATGTTTCCAGGATTAGGCTGAACAATCAAGTCTATATCGGGATTAAAATGGGAAAATAAGCCCAAATTGCTTTTCTCTCGGCCTTTCTCACTTCAACTTGTTCGGTGGCTCAGTGGCTAGAGTTGCCGACCTGTTTGAAAAAAACCTGGGTTCGATTCCCACCGTCAATTAAAAAAAAAAGGTGAAAATAAAAAAAATTTTAGTAAAAAATAATTTAAAAAAAATAACTATAAAAAAAAAATTGGAGACAAAAATTGAAAAACAAAAAAAAAATTTTTAAAAAACGTTAAAAAACGTTTAAATAAAAAAAACTTAAAAAAAAGTTTAAAAAAAGTTTAAATTTAACGAAAAACATTATAATTAATACAAATTATTTCAGGGTTGAGTTCGGGATTGAAAAAATCAAGTATTTCATACTTGGTTTAAGAAAATCCGAGATTACCCCACTTCTCTGACATCGTTTCGGATGATTAAATATCCCGGATTTTTTTTTCTGTGTACCATGCAAGAATCAGTTGAGGAGTTACCTAAGTGTGGCCGACAGCGCAGGCATTGTGGCCAGGAATGTGAAGAGCATCAGCACAAAGCAGAGACCCACAAAGTACGGCAGACTCTGGCACTTGGACTCACACATAACATTGGTGGCTTCAGCCTCAATTGATGAGTCCTCAATGCAGCTGCAATTGCGATAGATTTTCAGGGTGTCCAGTTGCTGCTCCTGGCGACAGCCCGCAAAGCAGGGACTGTAGTACATGACGC
Organism: Drosophila recens; assembly: GCA_037043495.1. Classification (NCBI taxonomy): domain Eukaryota; kingdom Metazoa; phylum Arthropoda; class Insecta; order Diptera; family Drosophilidae; genus Drosophila; species Drosophila recens. Next base: position 19,011 of record JBAMBJ010001390.1, on the reverse strand, counting down.
CGTTGGCACCGCAAATGGGATCGTAGTTGCTGCGACTGCAGCCACAATTGGCATTGCACGAATCCTCCAGAGAAATGGCCAATCCACTGCTGTCCTGGACATGCGAATACGCCGTGGTCACGCCCGCAAACTCCGCATTGGGGCAGGAGACCAGAAAGCAGCTGGTGAAGAACGTGGCCACCACAGTGGCCAACAGACACATTTTGATGATGCCGCCACAGGCCAAGTTCAGTTTCTTGACCAGATAGCCGCCCAGAAAGGTGCCACCACCACCAGCGGGCACTGTGATCAAGCCCATCAGCAGGGCCGAAATCACCGGAGAAATGCTAAACTGATTCTCAATCTGCTTGGGCAGGAAGGCGGCGAATCCGGCAATGACCAAACCCTCCGTGGCCCCGGCCAGGTTCAAAAAGAAGAATGTGGGATTCTTGAAGAGCGTCAGCACCGCCTGTGGCAGTTCTCCAAGTCGTCGACGTTTCTCCTTCCTACTTGCCACAGTTGCCATATCCAGTTCCACTTCCGACTTCGACTTGATTTCTGTTGATTTCTTGGTCGCATGTGCCTCAGATACTTTGGCCAGCTGCAGCTTCTCTGCTCCGGGCAGAGATTTGGGGTAACCAAATATGGGTATGGCTATGAGAACGCAGACCATGGCAGCGAACACAAAGCCAATCCACCAGGCTCCTATCCACACCTTGCTGTCGCTGGTCAGGCTTAAACTGTGGCAATAAAAGGAATATTATGTTAAACATTGAATGAAGCTCGTTTAATTTCGATTAGTGTCATTAATATTTAAATCTACATTTAAAAAGTTATATCACTAGCTAGCAATTCGGTCAATCAATCAGTCAATCAATCAGTCAGTCAATCAGTCAGTCAATCAGTCAGTCAGTCAATCAGTCAGTCAATCAGCCAGTCAATCAGTCAGTCAATCAGTCAGTCAATCAGTCAGTCAATCAGTCAGTCATTCCGTCAGTCAATCAGTCAGTCATTCCGTCAGTCAATCAGTCAGTCGATCAGTTAGACATTTAGGAAATTGATCAGTCAATCAGTGTGACAGTCTCACAGTCTTTCAATCACTTGTGCTGTCAGTCAATTACTTATTCAGTCAATCAGTCAGACATTTAGCCAATTAATCAGTCAATCAGTGTGACAGTCTCACAATCTTTCAATCAGTTGTGCTCTCAGTCAATAAATTAGTTAATCAATAAAGCATTAAGTAAATTACGAGAGTCAACCATTGAATCAATCAGAGTGTCAGAAAATTATTCAGTCAGTGTAAGAAATTCTTAATTAATCAATAAAGCTGTCAGTAAAATACGAGTATCAGGTCCACCAATCAGACTGGCAGTCAATCATTAAATCAATCAGAGTATCAGTCACTTACTAAATCAGTCAGTGTGTGAATTATCAGTCAATCTGTTAGTCAATCAATAAAGCAGTCAGTAAATTTCGAGTATCAGATCCACCAATCAGTCTGTTAAAAGCAGACTGGCAATACATTTTTCATCAATCAGAGTGTCACTAAATTACTAAAGCAGTCAGTGTGCGAATGATTCGGTTTTTGTTTAAGCAATTACTTTTGTTAAGTAAATTTTCTGGTTTTTCTCCAATCCTTGCAATAAATGTTAGATCATTTTAAAAATGTTTTGAATACCCCCAGATTTTTAATTTTTTACCATTTCAGTAAAATTTAAATGTAATTTTTTTTAATTTAATATTGCTTAATTTGTTATATTACTTTACTTTTACTTAAATTTTTACATTTATTTTGGTCAACTGTGCTTAGTTGACACTAAAAACATAAATAAATAAAAATAAATAAATAATAAATAAATGCACATTGGCGATCTTTATCTTTATTCTAAGTACATATAACTATCTTTATTTAATATTTATCTACTCCTTTCTGCCCTCTTACTCTAGAGTTCAGCTGCAATTGAGAGACCCAAATCTCCAGCCAAGTTTTGTATTATAAATTCTTGCCTCTTGAATTCCCATTATCTGTTTTTTTATGTGCAAATAAATTGCAATTCAGTTAATTTAAACGAATTCTATTCCAAGTTAGAAACATAAACAACATTTTACATGTATTTTCTTTACACATAATTTACAAAACGCGACGACCCGTAAAAGTGGCAACCAGATTCAAATGCCACCAACTCCAAGTCCGACTCCGTCTCCGTTTCCATCTCCCGGCAGTATGACTTATGGCATCACCTTGACAATAAGCTATGCTGCGGCTTATCCGTGCAATTCCCCTTCCTCTCTCCATCTTCGTCTCCTCAACAACTCCATAAGCTGTATACAAATGTGAATCAAACAACTGCCCCCATCCTCCATTCTCCATCCTGAATCTCATTCGCACCTTATTTCCTCGTTGTCAGCACGAAATGTTGTTTTATTAGTCTCCGGAGATATTTACGCTCCGGCGTGCTTTGTATTTCTGTGGCTTTTCCCGTTGCCGTTGGTAACAAATGTCGCGTACAAATAAGCTCGTGTCCCTTTCCTCCCCCTGCCTCCCTAAGGGCCATCATTAAAGCCATTTGACTGCCCCCAAAATAACTGTGACCTCGCGATTAATAACAATCATTGGGGGATTTGAGTTTGAGTCTCATGCACTTACTCAGCCGCATCCACGGTAACAAAGTCCGTATAAAGCAGCAGCAATTGGCCGCCGAGAACGTAGCCAACAGCTGGTCCAATTATGGCCATCGTATAGTAAATACCTGTAAATATTCAAAACACAACAAAATCAATTAAACTTGCTATTTGAACACTTTCTGTGATTGGTACAAAAATTAAATTACAATTGTCCTTAAAAAGTTTTAGTAAATAAACGTGAAAATAGTCATTAGAACTCCATTTAACATACGTAATTAAATGTATTACATTTAATAAAAAATTAACATAAAGTTGTCCCTTATCAGTGAGAATTGTGACAATGTTTAGGTTAATTATTCATTTTTATCTAGCATAAAATGTTTAAAGTTTGTTAAGAAATATACATTTTTCTTATGCCAATTTTTCTAAAAAATTGTTTATTGTTAAATTAATTTAAATATAAAATTTAAATATTAAATAAATCAATTTTTTTAAACTTTTAAATTACAAAAGATGAAGCTTTGAATTAAGGGAAGAGTTTCTAGCATAACTGTAGCCGTTAACCGGTGTTAACCGATTGCAATTGGTTATTAAAGCCAAAATAATCGTTAAGAAACCGATTCATGCATTGCGGTTAATTTCGGTTCGGTCAAGTATAACATTTAATAACGTTGTTAAGGTTTAATCATCGTTTTTCAAAACTAAATTTAATTTTTACTTCGGCACTCATTTAATTAAAAGTATCATCTCAATAAAATCATCTGAACTTTTGAAATTATTGAGTATTGTTTTTCAAATTTATATAACCGAAAATCTAAATGAGAACATAACCGAAACCGTAACTGAAACCGATATTCGTTTCGGTTTGACACTCTGGTTTTTAGAGCAGCAAAGTTAAAGTTTTGCTGCTAATTGTTGGACTGAGGATAGGCAAATAAACATCTAAAATCAACTAAGGCTCCCATGTCTAAATTAATTACTTTTGGGACTGCATTAACTTCTGATACTGCCACAGAATGTTGCGCATTAAGTGGTGGCAAATGGCACAAATGCCAATAAGTCAAAGCATGCAATATCAATTGACTGCATCTTAATTTGCATGACAATACGCAAAAGACGAAGAGGAGTTTAATAACTTGAGAAGGGAAGGATGAGCAAATTATCCCTTTATTTGGGGGCAAAACTGCCACAGGCAGCGTAGCAACAAATAAATATAAAAAGCAAACGCAAATCCCCAAAAACGAATTTCAATTGTTTCAAAAGACAGCAGACTGTGAGGCTGGGAGAGGCTAGGAGAAGTTAGAGAAGCTGGATGGCATTGATAAGGCAACTGAGGCACGATAAACTTAACTAGGAGGCAATAAATTTCGCTGCGCTGTCGTCCTGGTGTCCTTGTTGGGTGACTCCTGGCCTGGCCTCCAGTTAGACAACAGCCTGAGTCAGCTTTAAAATTGGGTCAACAAGGGGGAATCCCCCGCGGTAGAAAGAGGAAGAGTAAGTGGAGGGGGAGGGAAAGTGTAAACAGTCAATAGTATTTACTTCCCTTTGTCTGGCATTTGGCAATATGGCAAATAAAAATAGAAATAGAAATAGAACTAAATATGGAATGTGTGAGGCAAACTAACAGATACGCGTACTTTGAGATACTCGCACTTTGAGATGCTCGTACACAGAGAAAAAATTATACATGTCTCACTATTAACATACTTTTAGAAGGGATCGCAAGTAATGAGATTCGGAATACATTTTTTATTAAAAATCGCATTACTAATTGAAAATAAAAATAAAATTTTTAATACAAATTTTTTACAAATATTTAATTATTATTTTATAATTTTTTATTTCGATCGAAAAATAAGAGTTTTCTTTTAATTTTTAATTATTATCAAATTAAAAATTGTAATCGTTACGGTCCCTGCATTTAGATTCAAATATATTTAGCTCCAGTTTTGCAAAATACAAAAAATATAGATTGAAAAAATATTTTACTGCATTTAGATTCAAATATTTAAGGAAAATTTAAATAAAATAATAGATTCGATTTTTTACACGAATACAACTAAGACATAATTTGCAAATTTTTAAAATAATTATAATTTTATTTAATCATTATTTTATAATTTTTTTTTTCGATCGAAAAATAAGAGTTTTCCTTTAATTTTTAATCAATATCAAAATAAAAATTGTAATCGATACGGTCCCTGCATTTAGATCTAAATATATTTAGCTGCAGTTTTGCAAAATATAAAAATATAAAATATATACTATAGATAGAAAAAATATTTGACTTAAATATTTTTAAGGAAAATTTAAGTAAAATAATAGAACAGACTTTTCATTTCAATACAACTTCAATATAGTTTTCGATAATTTTTTTAAAAAATTTAAAAAATATTTAACTAAAAAAAATTTTTTTTCCAGTGCATTGGCATCCCCTTGAGCAGCCTTTTGCTTAGTTGAGCACACTTCATTTGCTCCGCAGACAAACGGAGCGAAACTTTTGCCGAATGCGTCTTATCAATGAGACGGTTACTAAACTTACCCAAGTAAACAGATGACATCTTTGTGGATACATTCTCATCCAGATACGTCACGCCCAGCGTAAACAACGGCGAGGCGCCGGCTCCATGCAAAAGTTGCGCCGCAAAGAACAACCAGACGGTCCAAGTTAGACTCTCGCCCACATCCAAATCCTCCGCTGCCTGGTGGCAAGCCAGCTGCAAACGGAAATTCCCATTTAATGTCAAATAAATGCTTGCTTTCATCTTAAACTTTTACCATCGTTTGATTTGTCAATCGACCCGACTCCTGATCACAATTGTTTGCCTCGGCAATCGTTGCTCGATAGCTGCCGACCAGAAAATGCGGCAGCGAGAAGATCAATGAACCAAGTCCCATCAGCAGCAGACCGATGGCTATAAAGCACGGCTTGGATGCGCCTTTCCGACCGCCATAGTAAGTCACGGGCACCAGACACACAAACGAGGCCAGATCGTAGCCACTGGCCACGAGGCCCGTTTGGCGGGAACGCAGTCCGAATCGTCGCTCAATTGTGGAGATATTCACATTCACAAATCCATTCACTATTAAGCCTGTAACGCAGATGGATTTTTTATTTAATTTATTTTTTATAATATACATAGCTTAAAGTTAGTTAGAAATTAACAATTACTTTTATGGAATCTTAGAATTAATTTAATTGAAATTCATAAAATTTTTATTTATCTCGTAAGAATTTTAAAAGTCAAATTCATTACCAATTCGAATAAGTAAAAATTGGAAATTATTAAAATTGGACATTTTTGCAGAACAGTTAATTAAATTAATCAAAATTAATTTTTTTTATCAAAAATTGTTTTAAATTTACAAAATTTATTTTAATACAAGTGTTTAAGATAGACAAAAAGTATTCAATTGAAAATCTCGATATCAAAGTAGTCTTATCGAAATTGTTGTTGTTCTTAAAATATTTGCAATGTGATAAGTCCAAGATTTCATACAAGTGCGTGTGTCTAAAGTAAACATCTTTTGACAAATAGTTTTTGAATCAATTTCTTTTATTTGATCCCTGAGCTGCGTTTGGCCAGATTCAACCCCCTTGCCCAATCCCCCCCTCTAAACGCTATTAGAGGCTATTACCGGCAACAGCCCTCAGCTTTGGTGTCATAAAAAGTAACAGAAGATACCGAACAGAAATGTTTCCTCAAGCTCAACAGATTGCAATACAATCCAAGCAGGAAAAGGAAATCGACAGTGGGGGTTTATAAATTAAATATCTGTTGGACAAATTGATTTTGCACATAAATATCAATTTTGTGAGGTGCCGTGAAACCATTGTGTTGCTTAGAATATGACTTTGCAATGAAAAAATGCAATTTATTTGCCAATAATCGACCTGCTTCAAAAATGTCCTTTTAGTCACACGCTGGACACTCGCAAAGAAGGAAGAGAAGAAGTTTTACACTTACTCCCCATTGTGTGGGAAGAGGCTTAAACGTCTCAAGCACCTCATAAGTCATTTACCCCCTGGAAAACGGCAATAATATGGAATATGGATCAATTTCCTCGCGTGTAATGCGGATGTGTCCCCAACGGGACTTCCTCGACTTCCAACGCAAAAAAATAAATAGGGAGACGAGCATTGAGTTCAAAGTCTACTAAACTCAAGTATTATTTCATACGTGACAATCTTACCATTTAATCAAGTGCATCTTGAGGCTGTTGTTAATTTAATTAGCAATTGAAGTCGAGCCCAATATTTTCCGCAAAATTTAAACATGAAACTTTCAATAAATAAGTGAAAACACATAATTAATCTAAAATAAAGACAAAATTAAATTTGCAATCTGAATCAAATTAGAGATAGAAACCTCTATAAAAAAAACTTTAAAAAAATTTAAAGCAAAACTGATAAACATTTTCGAAACGAACGACTCAAAACAATGAAAATAAATTTTCATCACCGAAAAAAATATGAATTTAAATAAATTAATACATAATTACATATAAACATAAATATAATTTAAAGTAAAAAATTTATACCCTTGTAATCTGGAAACAACCAAAATAAAAATGCCAATATTCTTATGAAGCCATGTGTACAATGCTTTTCCCAAAAATATTATATAATCAAAAGTTCCAAGAGAAATACTCTATCAGCAATGCGATTTACATATAATCTAAATAGAGTAAATAGGTTCAATTCTCATTCTGCGTGAATTAGACTCTCTAGAGATTAAATAGGTTAAATACTATGAGATTAAAATATTTCGGTAGTTGTCGACTTTAACAGTTTCTTTTTCGGCAGAGAAATGTGCTGATTTAAGTGTTATCGCAGTCTCAATTTTATTTGCCAGTCGCAAAGACGTGATAATTGCTCGCAAACATTATTTCAAATGTCTATAAAAATATTCATAATTTTGTGGCTTTATACATATTTTGCATTGGGAAATGCTAGTGCTGACTTTAGTTTAAAATCAATCAGCCAAATAATTTATGAAACCATTAACCAATCAGCATGTCAAATTATAAACTACGATGATTACAAGAGTATTGATAGTTGTGAAATGAATTTAAATGGCGATGCCTTGGAATTTGAATGCCAACTTTTGTATTTCAATATGCGATACTTCTGCTATATTCCTAGAATTAAGGGATTGTGCAGCTTGGATGAAGAAGCGAAAACTATTTTCCAATGTCGTTCAGAATTGCAAAAAAATAGTACTTATAATAAACATACAAGGCATTGTGACATTCTCAAGAGCTGCAATATTCGAGAAAGTATCTACGAAATCGATATAAGTGCTAGTGAATATCTAAATCAAAAATATCTCAATTTCCTGGCATTGAATTTACCCAACTTGAAACAAATAAACTGGCAACAGGATTCAACAAAATGTCAGAATTTAAATCAGTTTGTACAAAACTTTAAATATCTCAACAAGCTCAATTTAAACCTTACAAATGCCCAGCAATTAATCGAATGCAAGGATTATTATTTAACTAATTTAACTCAGATCAAAGAAGTTCAAATTGAAGTCAATGGAGAAAACAATTTCATATTAAATGAAACACTTCTCAGAGGCATGGAAAACTTGGAGGTTTTTGAATTAAAATTTACAATTGCCGCATTTGAAGTGGATATTCCGAAACAACTGTTTAAAGGCTTGACAAATTTATCATCAATAAGATTTATGAACAGCAACATCACAAAACTCACCGAGGAACATTTTCAAGATTTATTCAATTTAAGGACATTGACGATTAAGGGAGGATCGATTAATGATTTTGACTGGCTAAGGTATTTTAATAAAATTAATTGAATTATATTTTAATAATTTATAACAATTTTTATAATTTCAGTTCAACAATCATACAAAATAAATTGATGTTTCTGGAATTAGATAAGGATTTTAAAATCCCTCAATCTAATATGACGGCTTTTATTTGTCACGATTCGAATATATGTAACTTTAATGTTGATATACATAAAAATCCATGCCCCAAAGGATGTCTGTGCCATCTGAACCGTTCAGAGTTGAGATTGGAAATAAATTGTGATCGAGCTGAGATTGGTTTTAAGATGCCAGAGCTGCCTATTCCCATAACTGGGAATACGTCTCTTTATTTCAATAACAAAAGTTCTTTGTATGAATATTCAATAATCCGAGAACTTCCTTTGGCCAATAACAAGTCGACAAATTTAACTGTCGAACAATCCTCACCTAACTCAACTAATTTTGACCTAAGAAATAACAAAAGTCACTTTCTTATTGACACATACATTATTCTCGGATCTCTCCTTGGAATTGCTGTCCTCATATTCATGTACATCTTTATCACGAAATTAAAACTGGATTCGGAATTCAAGATTCCCCTCCCGGATCCTAAAGCTGACATTGATCTTAAAATTGACGCATTTTTTGCATTTTCACAAACGGATCTTCGCCTGGTGGATGAGTATATTGAGAAACTGGGCAATGGACCGCACGATTATAAGCTCAGCCTCTGCAAAGGACTGAGTTTTATCAAACCCATTCCATACCTATTGAAATCAATCGAAGATTCCAAGCGGGTCATCATCTTGCTGACCAATAACTTTATCAATTCAACCTTTGCCCGCTTGCAATTGCGTTGTGCCCTCAAACCCACTACGATCCACAAAGTGATTGTCATATTATATCCAGATGTTAATGTTAATAGCCTAGACTCCGGGCCTGAGCTGACGAGCTACATGAAATGCAACACGTATATCAGACGGGATGATCCTCTATTCTGGACAAGTCTGATGTCTCGGATGCCTCATACCCCAATCCAGCCGTGACGAGGATCGAGCTTTTGATGACGATTAACTATGAGGATCTATGATTGGTAAATAAAACTAACTTATTGTTGCTCATAATTTAATACTCATGCCAATTTAAAACAATTTCAGGATAAGCACATTACTCTACGGCCCATTGAAGCTCTTTATAATTGCAATATTTTTATTATTAAACACAAATTTTTTTAGAAATTTTTCTTTATTTGCAAAAATAATTTGTCTTAATTCAAATAATAAAATGTTAAACAATTTCGAATTTTATGACTTCTTAAATGTTAAAGAACCAAACACAGCACTCAACAACAGAAAGTTTTGAATATTGTATCTCAAAAAATTCATTTTTAAATTAGATAAATTTAAGAAAAATACGCAATAAAGCACATAAATTACAAAAATAAATCGAAAAAATTTATTTTATCAATGAATGTAAGTTAAGTACATTGTCTTAAAATTTTTTAATTAAAATTATCTTTAATTAAAGCTATCATCCTTCTTAAACGCAACAAGATCGGACAAATAGAAAAGTGATAATGGCTTTTTTTCAACAATAACACTAACAAAGTTTATTTGACAAACCTGTTGCTAAACGCAAAGGATTTGTAATGAACTCAAATAGTCATGAGTTCGCCTGATAGTGAAATTTCTTTTATTTGGTAAGTGTGGAATCCGTGCATACAAATTAGCAACATAACCAACACAGATTTAGTATAAAAAAAATAAGGACCAAACCTCTTGCGTAACGCAAAGGACTTGCAATGGCTGATTTTAGTTTCAAGCAATGTAAGTGCCTAAAAGTATGCAATAAAAAATATTTTTAATTTTTTAAAATAGGTAAGAGGTATCCTATAGTCGGGAGCTCGACCACAGCCTTTCCCACTTGTTTTTATGTTCGGAATTATTATAAAAAAAAAGGTTTCTATCAAACATAAAGATTAAAACTGTTGAAGTCTTAGACATGAAAGTTAAAATAGGAGCACATCATTCAAAATTAATTTTTTTGTATCAAAAATTATCATAAATATACATCGTTCATTTTAATAACCTTCGATATAACATGAAGACTTATTGTAGTGTTGAGGATAGACCAAAAGTATTCAATTGAATCGATATCAACGTAGTCTTATCGTTACGGTTGTTGTTCTTCAAATATTTGCAATGAAATATGTCCCAGACTTAATACAAGTGCGCGTGTCTAAAGTAAACACCTTTTGACAAATAGTTTTTGAATCAATTTCTTTTATTTGATCCCTGAGCTGCGTTTGGCCAGATTCAACCCCCTTGCCCAATCCCCCCCTCTAAACGCTATTAGAGGCTATTACCGGCAACATCCCTTAACTTTAGTGTCATAAAAACTAACAGAAGAAACCGAACAGAAATGTTTCCTCAAGCTCAACAGATTGCAATACAATCCAAGCAGGAAAAGGAAATCGTCAGTGGGGGCTTATAGATTAAATATCTGTACGACAAATTGATTTTGCACATAAATATCAATTTTGTGAGGTGCCGAGAGACCATTGTGTTGCTTAGAATATGACTTTGCAATGAAAAAATTCAATTTATTTGCCAATAATCGACCTGCTTCAAAAATGTCCTTTTAGTCACACGCTGGACACTCGCAAAGACACAAAGGGGGAGGAAGGAACAGGAGAAGATTTCCTCTTACTCCCCATTGTGTGGGAAGAGGCTTGAACGTCTCAAGCACCTCATAAGTCATTTACTCCCTGGAAAACGACAATAATATGGAATATGGATCAATTTCCTTGTATGTAATGCGGATGTGCCCCCAGCGGGACTTCCCCGACTTCCAACGCAAAAAAATACTCAGGGAGACAAGCAACGAGTTTGAAGTCTACTGAACTCAAGTATTGTTTCATACGTGACAATCTTACCATTTAGACAAGTGCATCTTGAGGCTGTTGTAAATTTAATTAGCAATTGAAGTCGAGCCCAATATTTTTCGCTAATTTCAATGACTAATTTCCTTTAACTAATAATATAATATAACAATTGTTTATCATTCTTACGTTTAATACATTCATGGGTCGGTGACGCCGGCAGCTGAGCGGCCGTCTTTTGTATTTAATTATATATCATTAGAGTTTAATGTGAACATCAAGCGGTTTGGTCTATTTGCTGACGAGCTGCGAACTGCGAGCTTGAAAAGTGTGAAGGTGGCAGGTGACAAGGACATTAGGCTATTGTGCTTATTTTATATCTTATAAAAAAAACCTCTTTACGAGGTTAAAGTCTAGTGACGAAAACATTTTCATGATATTCAATTATGTGACGAATAATATTAAGTTTGACATAAAAATTATTTAAAAAAAATTGTTTGACCCTCGCCACATTGCGCTAAATTCTTCATATAATATTTCATAAATATTACTTTTTTGCTAATTTATGTGTAAATCTTAATATTATTCGTCACAAAATTGGGTATCAGAAATTTTAAGGCACTTTTACCTCGTAAAGACGTTTTTTTTATAATATATCAGAAATTTTGAAATAAAATTTCAGAAATTTGCCATTATAACTATGTCAAAAGGTGTTTAGTGTTTGTAGAAATCTACGTCAGTACCATGGCCTCGATAATTGTGAGAAACTCTAACTCTGGCTGCTATGACACTTTGTTGCTGTTGTCCCATTCTCATTCAAAGTAAAACTATATTAACGTACAATATACAATATATTATCAATTTAAAAAAATCGTTAGCGGCGTTTTCTCAAAAACCGTCAAAATGTGGGGATAAATACTTTATTTCACCTTGTATACCTGAAAGCCCTTTAAAATAACTTTTTCAACAATATATAGATCATATCTGTAACTTTTATCGTTTGGATACTGTGAGGGTTTCAACTTTAGCGATTTTCCGCTAAACTAGCGGTTTTTTTGAAAAAGTCATAGAACAAAAGTTTCTAGATTTTTGATCGGAAACAAGTTCTTGCTCAAACTTTTCAGCTATACACTCATGGACAAAAAAATAGGTGCACTCTTTCTTGTACAATAACAGCTATTGTAAGTCAAGTCTTCAAATTTAAAAAATATATTTGGAAAGGTCATCTAAATTTCGTTTGAATGATGCATAACTTTCCTTAACCCATTAAATACCCATTAAAATATTCGAATTTTAAAAAAGGTGAACTTTCAAAACTTTTTTCCTCGATTTTTTCCAAAAAAACTTGGGATGCAAAAACATTCTTGAAACAATTTTAGAGTGACTGCAAACAAAAGTTTTCAACAATCTTTTTGCTTATATTTTTTATAATCTTATGAAAATCTTAAAAATTACTATTTTAACCCCTTTTTCCTACTTTTCACGCAAAAAGTGGACTTTTAGCAGTTTTCAAAAAATTATAAAAAATACTAGCAAAAATATTTTTGAAAATTTTTTTTGCAGTCACTATTAGAATTGTTTCAAGAATTTTTTTGCATCAAAAAATATGCTAGTCGCCTTTCGCAACCTTCGTGCTGCTTTCGTCACTAGCGTCATAAGTAACGTGGGAAATTCAGTTGACCGAGTCATGTGCATTTAATATAATATTACCATTAAATTAGCTAGTCGACACATTATTTAATTACATTTTAATACTTTCACATGCAAACTAAATCCTATAAAAAGGGATTATCCAAAAATTCAGTCAACAGAAGAACAGACCCTGCAGAGCATCGACATGGAAGTCGACAGCCCGAGTTTCTTCAGAAGTCACACAGCTGTCTGGAAGATACTGGGTCTAACTCATGACCAGGTGACCTGGAAGATACCCTACATTGCCTACAATTTGGTGTTGCACCTGTTGATTACCATTGGCTATCCACTGCATTTGGGAATGTCCGCATTTCGCAATGGCAACCTAACCGATGACATCAGAAGCGTTACGTTCATTGCCACGTACGGCGCCTGTTCCCTGAAGTTTCTCATATACGCCTGCAACTTTGACAAGGTCCGGCGAATAAGGGAACTGCTGATGCTGTTGGACTCGCGGGTGAAAGGCCCGACAGAAAAGGACATCTACAACCAATTGAGATCTCAGATTCGTACATTTCTTTATATATTCACGGGCTTGTGTGTGATTTGTGCCATGTCCGTTGAGTTGGCCTTTATCCTGCAAGACGGATGCGAGCTCATGTATCCCGCCTGGTTTCCATTCGATTGGCGAAATTCAACACGCAACTTTTACATCGCCAACTTTTATCAGATTTCCGGCTCGTGCTATCAGTTATTGCAAAACTATGTGAACGATTGCTTTCCCGTTATTATACTATGCATTATCTCAGCCCATATAAAGATTCTCTACAGACGCATCGAGCAAATTGGAGTCGTTGAATCCGAGGATGAGGATGTTGATTCGGAATCTGAGCTGGAGGCTTGTTTAACGGATCACAAACACTTGCTAGAGTGGGTACAAATTTTATTCGTTAATTCATTTGCACACACTTCTAATTTAGAAATCTTTTCAGACTTTTTCAGACCATGGAGTCCTTCATGTCCTTGCCTATCCTCATCCAAATCCTTGTCAGCAGCTTGAATTTCTGCGTGAGCACTGCCGGTGTTCTCTTCTTTGTAACTGAGCCCATGTCCCGCATTTATTTAGCCTTCTACGCAATTGCAATGCCCTTACAAATATTTCCCGCTTGCTACTACGGAACGGACAATGAGCATTGGTTTGGGAAACTCCACTACGCCGCCTTTAGCTGCAATTGGATTAAACAGAATCGCAGTTTCAAGAAGAAATTGATGCTTTTTGTGGAATGCTCTCTAAAACAGAAAACTGCCAAGGCTGGTGGAATGGTACGCGTCCATGTGGATACCTTCTTTATAACAATCAAATTCGCCTACTCCCTCTTTACAATTTTACTTCGCACGCAAAAATAAATGAATAACGTCTATGGATTGCTTTAAGCCCCATTCAGACGAGCACTTTTTCACCGACACTTTTTGTCAAAAAACCGTCCGTGTCGCTCACAATCGCTCACCGATGGAATAGAACGTGTTCTATTTCCACCGGTGAGAGTCGGTTTTTTACCGACGCTTTGAAATTTTGTATGGTCTCGCGTCACGGACTGTTTTTTGACAAAATATGACAAAAAGTGTCGGTGAAAAAGTGCTCGTCTGAATGGGGCTTTAATGGTGCAACTACTGAATCTTTAAAGCTCCATCGCAAAGATTTTAATACTTATCTACAGTCAACTGACAACTACACACTTTTTGCTATCACACCACAAATCCGTGTATGGAAACTTGTAATATTTAGTCGTTTGTTCATTTTTCTATTTACTTAATTTTTTACCTAATTAAAAATGAAAATTTTACATAATTTTTTTTTGAAATAAATAAATGCTTATAAATAACACGGTGCTACAGCCAAAAAACTTCTGGGATGCGCAATAGCGTAGGTTGTAACATAGATATATTTGAATGTAACATTGTGGCATACTAGAATTTTTCGTTGCACATCGAAATTTAAATTACGGTACACAAACCGTTCTTTCAAGGTTGATGAAGTTAAAAAATCCAATGTCCTTAACTATGCATTCCAAAATAAATTGTAATACGTAGTTGGAAAGTGAAAAGTAACACGTTTCTAACGGCGTATTACACTGCAATCTCGAATAAATATTGAAGGAGCTGCATGTAAAAATATATGAATTTTTCAGTTTTTTGCGACTTTACCGTACTTTGAACGTAAATTAATATATATTATATAATATATAATAATAAGTTAAATTTGTAAAAAGCAAAAAAAAAATTAATTTTAAATTATTATTTTAAAAAAAATTAACTTTATATCAAGTTAGCAAAAAATTATTTTTTTTTAAAGATAAAAGAGCGGCAAAATTAATTTTTTCACGAATAATTTACGAATAATTAACGGCAAATTATCTATCCCTTAAACGTTGTTATTTTCGAAAGTGTTTAGCTAACTTGATGCACATAAGAATATACTTATGAATATTTTACAAAAATATTATATGCATAGTAAAAAGTTCCAAGAGAAATACTCTGTCAGCAGCAAAAGTAAACAGATTCATTTCAGCGTGAATAAGACTCTCTAGAGATTAAAAAGGTTAAATATGAGATTAAATTATTTCAGTAGTTGTCGACTTTAATAAATTCTTTTTCGGCAGAGAAATGTGCTGATTTAAATGTTATCGCAGTCTCAATTTTATTTGCCAACCGCAAAGACGTGATTATCACTTCAAATGTCTAGAAAAATATTCATAATTTTTTGGCTTTATACAAATTTTGCATTAGGAAATGCTAGTGCTGACTTTAGTTTAAAATCAATCAGCCAAATAATTTATGAAACCATTCACCAATCAGCATGTCCAATTGTAAGCTACGATGATACCAAGATTATTGATAATTGTGAAATGAATTTAAATGGCGATGCCTTGGAATTTGAATGCCAACTTTTGTATTTCAATATGCGATATATCTGCTATATTCCTAGAATAAAGGGAGTGCTTAGCTTGGATGAAGAAGCGAAAACTATTTTCCAATGTCTTGTAGAATCGCAAAAAAATAACACTAATAATAAACATACAAGGCATTGTGACTTGTCCGAGGAAAGGAGTATCTTCAAGAACTGCAATATTCGAGAAAGTATCTACGAAATCGATATAAGTGCTGGTGAATATCTAAATCAAAAATATCTCAATTTCCTGGCATTGAATTTACCCAACTTGAAACAAATAAACTGGCAACAGGATTCAAAAAAATGTCAGAATTTAAATCAGTTTTTACAAAACTTTAAATATCTCAACAAGCTCAATTTATACTTTACAAATGCCCAGCAAATAATCGAATGCAAAGATTATTATTTAACTAATCTAGCTCTGATTAAAGAAGTTCAAATTGAAGTCAATGTAGAAAACAATTTCATATTAAATGAAACACTTCTCAGAGGCATGGAAAACTTGGAGGTTTTTGAATTTAAATTTACAATTGCCGCATTTGAAGTTGATATACCGAAACAACTGTTTAAAGGCTTGACAAATTTATCATCAATAAGATTTATAAACAGCAACATCGTAAAACTCACTAAGGAACATTTTCAAGATTTAATCAACTTAAGGACATTGACGATTAAGGGAGGATCGATTAATGATTTTGACTGGCTAAGGTGAGTTAATAAAATTAATTGAATTATATTTTTATAACTTATAACATAATATTATATTTTCAGTTCAACAATCATACAAAATAAATTGATGTTCCTGGAATTAGATAAGGATTTAAAAATCCCTAAATCCAATATGACGGCTTTTATTTGTCAAGATTCGAATATATGTGACTTTAATGTTGACATACATAAAAAGCCATGCCCCAAAGGATGTCAGTGCTATCTGAACCGTTCAGAGTTGAGATTGGAAATAAATTGTGATCCAGCTGAGATTGGTTTTAAGATTCCAGAGCTGCCTATTCCCATTACTGGGAATACGTCTCTTTATTTCAATAACAAAAGTTCTTTGTATGGATATTCAAATATCCGAGAACTTGTCGAACAATTCTCACCTAACTCAACTAATTTAGACCTAAGAAATAACACAAATCACTTTCTTATTTACACATATATTATTCCCGGATCTCTTCTTGGAATTGCTGTCCTCATATTCATATACTTGTGTTACAAAAAAGTAAAGTTATGGCATCAACGGGACGCATTTTTTGCATTTTCACAAACGGATCTTCGACTGGTGGATGAGTATATTGAGAAACTGGGCAATGGACCGCGCGATTATAAGCTCAGTCTCTGCAAAGGTCTGAGTCTTAACAAAC
This sequence comes from Drosophila recens, assembly GCA_037043495.1. NCBI lineage: Eukaryota > Metazoa > Arthropoda > Insecta > Diptera > Drosophilidae > Drosophila > Drosophila recens. Next base: position 1,803 of record JBAMBJ010001390.1, on the reverse strand, counting down.
CCATTCCATATCTATTGAAATCAATCGAAGACTCCAAGCGAGTCATCATCTTGCTGACCAATAACTTTATCAATTCAACCTTTGCCCGCTTGCAATTGCGTTGTGCCCTCAAACCCACTACGATCCACAAAGTGATTGTCATATTATATCCAGATGTTAATGTCAATAGCCTAGACTCCATGCCTGAGCTGACGAACTACTTGAAACACAACACGTATATCAGACGGGATAATCCTCTATTCTGGCCAAGTCTGATGTCTCGGATGCCCCATAAACCAAATCAACCGTGATGACGATCGAGGATCTATGATTGGTAAATAAAACTTACTTATCGCTCATAATTTGATACTTATGCGAGTTTTGAACAATTTCAGGATAAACACATTGCTGGACAGCACATTGAAACTCTTTAAAATTGCAATATTTTTATTATTAAATACAAAAATTATTATAAATATTTCTTTATTTGCAAATTTGTATAATTGTTGTCAATTTAAATAATAAAATTTTAATCAATTTCGAGTTTTATGAATTCTTAATCTTTAAAAAATTAGTAAAAAGATAAATTTTAATATTGTATCTCAAAAACTTATTTTTTAAATAAAACAAATTTATGAGAAATGAGCAAAAAAGCACAACAACTAAAGAAATAATTGGTCTTGTCGAGAAAATGTTTTATTTCAGGATATTAGGAAATTTTTACCAATTAACGCTAACTACTGTTATTACCTGTCATCCCACTTAAGCGCAACAAGATCGGACACATATAAAGGTAATGGCTTATTTAAGTATCAAGCAATGTAAGTGCCTAAAAGCATGCCATAAAAATATTTTAAATTTATTTAAATAAGTAACGGATATCCTAAAGTCGGGAGCTCGGCTATATCCTTTCCCGCTTGCTTTTGATGAAATTTATCCGCTCTAACTGCATATTAATATGTGTCTAGCAAGTTTTTAACCCAGATAAATTGTGAATTTCAAACACAGCGTTAAAATTTGATGAGAACAACACGGAAAAGCCACAAAACAGCGACACGACGCAACACGATGCGACACGATGCGACGCGATGCTGCAATCCGAAATTGTTGCGGATGATTTATGTTAATGCCATGTCAACTGATTAATATTTTCGGTCACGTGCCGCCATTCATAACCCATAACCGTGCTCCTTCTTTCTACATTTCATGGACAAACACCCAACAACAACAACAACAACAACATCAACAACATCGTCAACAAGGGGCAAATAAAAAAACAGAGAGGGGCGTGAATTGAGGGCGACAGCATTGAGGGAAATTTATCGCAGCACGCGACCTGGCAAACATTTTGGAATAAAGTCTGGGCATTCAGGCCGTGTCATCACTTTGACAACAGTAGCCAAATCCGGAGAGAGGCTGGACGGAGTGGAATCCAAGGCGGAAATGCACTCACGTTTGGACAATGTGCAACAGATGCCAATTTTGGGCAATTCAGTTGGGCATATAATCACGGCATAGTTTGTTTATGGCACGACCAGAACACATAAATACTGTGGCAGACTGGAGCACAGTCAGCTAATCCCTGGAACACTCTCTAATCCCACAACTTCCAGATTCTGCTTGCGCCCAACACTTTGGCAATTGCCGAATTTCAATTACCAAATTAAGATTAATGCTCAATTTAGATTTATGTGGAATAAAATTAGAGGTCAAATAATGATCAAAATGACATTTCGCTTGCAAATCTTTTCAGTTTTGTCAAACTTATGAACGTTTGAAGTTGGTCTGATTTTCGAGCTAGCAAGAATTATTTGATAAAAACCA